>RJWJ010046510.1:0-11327 GCA_004363605.1 Indri indri | reverse complement strand
ACATGCAACGACTATGTTATCTCATTCAGCACAAAGAATCCCTGGATTTCTTTTTTTAACCACAAAGCAGCCAGTTTTTCCTCCTCCCTAGCTATCGTACCCAACAATACTTCAGAGACAGTTCCGTTCTTTAGCTTTTAGTGTCTGTTAAAATGTAGAATTGAAAGCACACTATAAAGCTTTGATTTAGTATTTTTTTCCTCCTCACAGAAACAAATACCTAAAGGAAGTTCACGCTCTTCTAAAGAGACCCTGAAACCACAACTAAAAGTCAAGATTCAAAGGACAAACCATTGTTCGGGCATCCTATTATCCAAAGCAATGTTATGTTCACCAAGAACTTCAGAGACACTTGAGGATGCTTATGCAAATTATCTCATAGTGTGGGAGAAATGTAGAGTTTTTCATGCCATTTAAATAAGTACTTGAGGAGCTCAAAGGGTAAAATGTGGTAAGAAAATGGTACACTGTGTCAAGAGACCAAGAAAAATGATAAACCTTACATAAAAATAAACCTAACCTCAAAGATTAATGACTGTGTGAAGTTAAAACTGGATGAGAAAGAACATAATATGTAAATGTGACAGAAGTTTTATTATCAACTCTTTTAAGATTCCTAAAATACAGACTCAACAAGGAGATTTATTTATAATTACTATAATGTTTTGAATTTTACTTGAAGAGACTATTGTTTCATCAAAGAACGTTACTGTAGAGGAGAAAGACTTTGTCAGCAAAGTGTAGAGAAAAAAATCACCATCATCATAATTCTAGGAAGTGTTTTGTATTTTTTTCTCTATTGACTTTAATTAATCTCTCTCTCTGGACTTCTGTGAGATGGAAAAAGGTTTATTTTTGTTTTCAGAGCTTGCTTGCCAGATGGGATTCTTTGAACTATCACTGCTCTAACTCTGCCAACCACAGCATTCATAGCTAAAGATTTTAATTTGTTTTACAACACGACAAAAGTAGAACAGGAAGCCGTGTGGGCAGTGGAGTGAAGAGGTGAGGGTCAATCCTAAGGACACAGGGAGCTATTAGTGAGGTTGGCATACAATGCCCGTCTCTTTCTAGTCCTAATTATTATAAAAGATCCGTGGTGCTGAGCCTGATTTTCTTTTTCTTTAACCATTTAATTTCTAAAATAACAGTAATCTAATCAGAAGCTTGATTTTTCTTCCCATTGCATTCTTTAACATCATGCAGTACAACACATTGCCCGTAGCAGTTGATGTACACAATTAGATGCATTGATTTAAATTTAAATGTGCTCAATTTAAATCAGGATATATTTTTATAAGAACTAGATATTAGAAAAGGCAGACAGAAATCCTTTGGTAAACATTTTTAAACATCACAAAGAATATGTAGTGGATTTAATTCTGAAATGATCCACTTCACTGAAAATCACTGCTTGCATACGAGTCAAAAAAGCCATTTGCACCACCACTAACTGGGAATTCCTTCTGAAATCTTCCTCTCCCTTCTACCAACACAGCGTTGCAAAAATGTTAGCTCACTAATGACATCTTATTTTCTCTTTGATCTAGGGCAACATATGAGAAAAGCATGAGGAAAGAAGAGACAGTTAAATAGAATTAAGAAATTGAGAAAAAAGTTGTTTTCTTCTTTAAACTTGGTGTTTAATAGTAGCTTATATTGCGAGGAATAGACAGAGGGGACTTAACTAGTTTCCTAGCTAGCCAATGGCCAAATCAAAGCAAAGAATAATACTTCCTCCTTTCCTCCCTCCCCTTCTAATTCCTTTCCTTTTTTCTCTTTCTTTCTTTCTTGATTGTTTTCTTGTTTCTTTACTTTTTCCTTCATCAAGCATTTACTGATATGACTATTCTATGCCAAGTAACATGATAGGTATTAAATATATTTATATATGGTTAGGAAGGACACATTTTTCATCTACAAATTAAAATTTCACAAATACCAAATAAGAACCTGCCACATTAGGTTCTGTGTTAAACTTTGGAGAACTGATATACAATATAGACCTTTCTTGCCCTCATGCAATTTTGTATCCAAACCTATACAGTAAGAGTTTAAACTTCTGCCAAATAAAGTTACTTGAGATTACTCAGTGACAAAGAGTAAAACAGTATTCATGAATCTCAATTTTCAATATGCATTATTTGCTAAATTCTCAACCAAATGCTAATTAGCGTTGCTTTAAGAGAAAATATTACTCATCAGTGATTCTAATGCTAACAGTGATTTTCAAAGTGTGTAGATGTAGCAGTAAAGAGTGTCCTAGAAGCCAATAAAAATCAATCTATATACTGTTTTCTCGAGTATTCCATAGTTTGCCAAGTATGTGTATATATCAGGTTTTTTAACCAACATTTTATTATTAAAGTTTAAAAACATAACAAATCTGAAAGAAATGTTAATCATGTAATAGCCATCTATACTCTTCAAATATTTTGTTATATTTGTTTTAGACTCTTTTTTAAAGTGTGATTTTGGCTCAAAATAATAGGGTTCAAACATAGACAATTAAGCAACTCAAGAGCAATTCTGCATCCATATTAGACCATCATTATTTCAGAGAAAATCTAATGGAATTAATGAGAGATTTGTTCAGAAAGGAATGATGATGGCTTCACACAAAAGACCGCAATTAAGGTTTTTATGCCCATCGGAATAAAATTGTTAGGTAGATAGTGAGGGATTCTGGGTCTCCTAGGGATGAAAATGGATGCTTACCCCCATCTTGGTCCTGCCCAACCCTCATTCTCCATACCTGGGGGAGGAGGGAATACCCTATGAATCTGCCAGTCAGAAGTTGGCACGCTAGCTACAAAAGAATGCAGAGGACTCTCTAGCCCACCGGCCAGGCCAGGTGAGTACCATAAAATCTGGAAAGTGACCTAGAACCCACCTGCATAGTTAAGGCTCAGGTCATGTGACTCCCAACTGTCCAATCAAAGTGGTTCCATAGTGACATTTGAACCACGGGGAGGTCCCTATCCAGACACTATAAAATAGGACACAGACCATAGCCAAGCTCTCTCTTTGCACTTCCTTCTGCTTGGCCTGCTGCCACAATGGATCCAGTCATCATCTGTGGCATATGTACTATGCTCTGTAAACCTATATCTCGCTCTTGCCTTATAATCCTCTCTTTCTTCAATAAACCTCATGTTTGTGCTTGCCTAACTTTGGTGTGTCTGGTCATTCTTCGACTGGACTAAAATCTAACAAAATCATTATACAAAAACAACACATTAAAGAAAAAACATCTTAAACTACTTTAGCTGTAAATGAAGAAACTAAATTAATGCCTATTCTGTCAGGTTTTAGTCTGAAAATGTCAATTCTTGATGTGCTCATGGCCGAAGAATGACCAGACACGCCGAAGTTAGGCAAACATGAAAATGAGGTTTATCGAGGAGAGAAAGACAAGATTATAGGGCAAGAACATGACATAGGTTTACAAAGCATGATACATATGCCATGAATGATGACAGATCCCACCGTTGCAGTAAAGGGAGAGCGAAAGGAAGGGCAAACAGAGAGACTGGCCATGATATGTCTGCATCTTATTTTATTGTGCCTGCATAGGGACCTCCATCGTGAGGTCACCAGGGAAGCACTCTGATTGGACAGTTGGGAGTCACATGACCTGAGCCTTAACTACACATGTGGGTTCTAAGTCACTTTCTGGACTTTATGGTACCCATGCTGCTTGGTCTGTGGGCTAGAGAGTCCTCTGCATTCTTTTGTAGTTGGCGTGCCAAGTTCTGACTGGCAGATTCATAGGATATTCCCTCCCTGCCAGGTATGGAGAATCAGGGTTGGGCAGGACCAAGATGGGGGCAACAGCACCCACTTCACTTTTGTCCCTAGGAAACCCAGAATCCCTTGCTATCTACCTAACAATTCCCATTTTGATTAAGATTTCATCATGTACTGTTGGAGCAAATCCTGCAAAATAAAATTAAAAGTAAAGTAAAATAAATAGTTTAATGAAAATAAGTGAAATTTTTTAATTGACACATTTTGATTGCCTTCCCAAACTATTCTTATCATCAACAGAGAAATTTTTTTATTTCATTTTTTATAAATAGCATTAAAACTTTCTATTATATTTTGTAAATATTAGCTAAGTGTCAGACAAAAGTGTTGTAAACAAGCATAAATTTTGTGTAGTAAAAGTAACAGATGCCTGGAAATTCTCAAAGTTGCATTCTAGACCTGTGGTCCCCAACCTGCAAGACCTGTTGTAGTCCAGGCCTGTTAGGGAGGAGGTTGCAGAGCTCTGCCACTGCCCCCGCCCCCTGGACCCCACCTCCCCCGGCCCGTCTGTGGACAAATTGTCTTTCATGAAACGTAGGAACTGCAGTGGCACTGAGCAGGAAGTTAGCAGTGAGCTGCAGGGGAGCCAGCAAAGCTTCATCTGTATTTACAGCAGCTCCCCTTTGCTTACATCAGTGCCTGCGCTCAGCCTTAACCCCACTCCTGTCTGTGGAAAAATTGTCTTTCATGAAACCAGTCCCTGGTGCCAAAAAGGTTGGGGACCGCCGTTCTAGACAATGATATATATAAGAGATCCTCGTTATGCAAACCTCTGGGCATCAGATTTCTTATTGGTTTCCCTTTTGCTTTTGCTTTTTAAAAAAGAGATTATGCATGTGTATGTGAGAGAGAGAGAGAGGGCAAGAAAAACAACGGTGCCCTTCAATCAAGTATCCCAACACCCAAAGGATCCTACAGTTCAAGAGCATTCTCAGTTTCTATATGCAGAACAAGAATGACAGCACAACTATTCAAAACCGACATAGTGCTTACTACGTAGCAGGCCCTTTTTTAAGTGCTTTACATATACCAACTCATTTAATGCTCAAAAGATCTTTCAGACAGGTAACATGTTAGAGTTGAGAAAAGTGAGTCACAGGCAGGTTACGTAATTTGCCTAGTTAAGGTCATACATTTAGGAAATTGTAGATACCAGGATTTGAACCAAAGCCCTTTGCTTCAGAGTCCTCACCCCTAACTACTTTAAGAATACATTAAAGACTCTGCTTTTCTGGTTTTTCTAATAGAGTTAATGCTAAACTCCCTGACCCATAACATTTAGGCCCGTTTGTATTTGTCTTGCCTAGCTCCATTGCTCATCTTTTGTCACTTAACTCCTTTTATGACAAAACCCTCTTCAATATCATCCATTTATAAATTCATTTAACAAAAACAGATCTTAGAAGGCTTGGCCATTATTGCTGTTCCAGGAATCAGAATTTCTACTGCTTCAAAAGCTATGGATTCCTTTTTAAGGCAGATAGAATGACCCACATTTAGAACAAAGGTAACTGATCTATTATTTAGAGCATCTCAGATCCAAAAGAGTAGTACACAATCAATGCATGGCATTGGGCAACATGTTCTCTTCTCCAAATATTTATTTTAAGGATCACAAACAGAGTAAGAACAAAGAAATTCTATCAGAGTCTCACATATCTGTGTACTAATTTAACCTGACTCCAATTTTATCAGTGGCATTTGGGCATCTAAAAAAGAATTTAAACAAATTAGCATACTCTTCAAAACATCCTCTATCAGTTAAAAAATAAATAACATAAAAAGCAACAAGGCTTTTCTATTCCTAAATACATTCCTAAATATTCCCTAAGTATCAAAATAGAGGCTAGTTACACAACTGAAAATATAAAGACTGCTATTAGGAAGCATTTATTTAAATTTCATGATATGTTCTAAATCTCTCAAACTCACATCCAGAATGTTAAGTTAAAGCCTCAAGGGAGTGCCCATAGCCCAGGTGCAGCTAGAATCCTAATTTTGTGTCCGCTCCTTTGCTGGTTCTACTTTAACACAGCAATAACACTTAAGGAGCTGATATTATCCATCATCTACTTAAGTCATCCTTAGGGAAAAAAAACCCTACAATCATATGATATGGTTTTCTAACATGTTTGCAAAGAGGAAAAAACACCCCTGGCCCTGGAAAGGAACCAAAGAATTGAATTCTGTAATACTGACCACCCCAGTAGAGAAAATAAGATTTTTTTTTATTTCAATGTAAATCACATAGGAAAATATAGTAAAAATTACCCACTAAATTAAGATTATCAAGTAAATATTCCCCCAGCTTCTAAATATAATTAATTTAGAATTTTATGAAGAGATTCTATTTCATGTTCTGAACATTTTATAAAAATACTAAAAATATATTCTAGCACCTATATAAGATTCTATAAAATAATAATAATAACTATCATTTATTGAGGATTAGAGTGAGGTATCATTTTAAGTACTTTATATATCTCATTATTTAATATTTTTGACCGCCGTAGAGTGTAGATGCCATTATCAATCCAGCTTTACAAATGATCAAATTGGGGCAGAGAAAGAAAAAGTAATTTTCCCAAATTTATACAGTCAGTAATGGCGAAATCAGTATTTGAACTCAGGTGGTTAATGCCGATTCATCTCTCTAATGAATATGAAATGAGATGGACTTCAAAGCAGTCTCGTAAAGTGGCAAATCATTATACACATTTTAAACATTATTTTAAAATATTTGATTACTTATTGCAATATGTGCTCTACTCCGAAGTAAAATTTATTTTGATTTTCTTAGGTCTACATTTTTGCCCTCTATTCTTATAATTTTGTTTTTTTCTAGGCATACTTAACCAAGGTTTTGTTTCTTTTTCCTATTTTCAGATCAACAAATATTTATTTTATAAATATAACAATAAAAATTTCTTAAGAAAAAAATTGAAATTGCCCAAAATTGACATTTAAAATATTGTTTTTTATATCTTTCTGATATTTTGCTCTTAAGTATAAGATATTTTTTTCTACATTAGCATTATATTGTACAAACAATTTGGAATTCAATTCTACTCGAATATAAGTCCCATGGGGGAAGTTGTTTTTGCCTTTTTGATTAATTTTTGTCCCTATGCCTAGAACAGCGGAAGCTCAGTAAATAATTGTTGAATAAATTTGTTTTTGAATGAGCCTCAATCATTCCTTACACTAAAAATATTGTTTGCTATTCTTATCAGTTTCTCTTATTCTTTTGAATTTTACTGACTTTTCATTTCTTTATTCCTTATTTCAGTAGAATTTCAATAACCACGTCAATATCTATATAAATAACTTCACTGTATGTTTCCTTTTCATTAGATCTCTCATTTCTCTGAAATTTTTACAGGATTTATTTTCTGCATCAGGGAACAGAGCTCAGTTCATAGCAAATTATCATTTGTTTGTTCTTTTGATCCCCATTTCCATGTCACACCCTTTTGCCAATAGCAGCCCATTCCAATATACTTAATATATACTTATATACATTGCATTTGTATATATGCTTGTAAAAGTGTAATATTTTTATGTATAGATAAATTATATTTTTATATTGCATTATATTTCTTACATTTTAAAATTCAGTTCCACGTGTTCAAGATCTATCCATCCCCGTATGTGTATTAATACATCCTAACCGTAACCTAAGTTGGTTGAATTGTACTGCATGGTGTCCTATCACTACTTGCTCCTTCCTCCTTTACCTTTGATAGACACAAATATTACATCAGTTTATCATCTCCAGAATTAATGCTGAATTTAAAATTCTTAGGAATTCTATATATTTTACATATATCTTATTATATATTTTACATATGTTGTATCATAATCAAGTGGCTCTTTTATAAATTTTCTCTTCGTTCCCATCGATACCTTGGTCTAGTGTACTAGCATTATAATATGAAAGCACCCTTTGAAGGGCCAGTGGAATTCAGTGATATGACTTAATGATTATCATGATTTTCTTATTCAGATAAATTCTCCTTACTAAATCAAATAATCAATATCAATTACCCTTTAACAACATGGAAAATAACAAGATACATGTACCTCTCTTCTAAAGCAGGAAAAACAGAAATAAAACTATAATTAAGTCATTAGGAGGAAAGAATTGAATCACACCTCTAGGAATACAATTAACCTTCTTGAGGCATTGCAGTGATGTCATGTGTAGTTATAAACTCATGTCCACTTTGAGGCAATCCCTTGAACTTCCTTGTGTCCCATAGTCTGTGTCTGTAAATTGGGAAAATAAAACCTACCAAGGCAAAGATAATTTCAGTATCAATTATTCATAATTGTGAGAGTGCTCTCAAGCTTATTCTAATCCTAGTCCAAAATACTGAACGATTTAATTCTGATTTCTTTTATACCGTAAGAACTAGCACATAAGGACAAGTTGTTTTAGTACCTTCACTAACAAAAGTTTTGACCTAGAATAAAATGTTACTTAAGAGTGGAGGCTGGGTTGTTGGTGGCTTAATGTGGGAATAAATTTCAATCTCTGTTGCACTACTATTGCAAAATATTTCTTTCTACCATATCTGGGATAGCTCTACTGAAATGGCTTCTGTGATTCATTCCCAGTCAGGTTCACACGCACAAGCCTTCTGATAATTCACCAACAGATTACTTTCCCACACAATCTTATCTTTGATTCTTTTCTATCAGTACTGTGCACCAGTGATACCAAAGTTAAAAAAAAAAAAAAACATGTTTGTGTCAAACAATACTCTTCATTGAAATGAAAAAAATTGGGTGGGGGAAGGAGATGTTATGTAGAAGTAAGACTAAACTCTGGAGAGGGAGGAATCATTCCATTGAATTTGTTTACTTAGGTACAATAGAAGCCATATAACAATCCAACTTCAAAATAAAAAATGTATTTATTCATAAGCTAAATACAATGAAAATCAATCGTTTCTATTTTTTTTTCCAAAACAGGACTCTATCTATCATAGTGAAAACAAATCGCATTAGCACATGTGCAAGTTACAGTGAGCAAGTTCACTGGGATCTTTGAAACAGAGAGAGAACTCTTTATATGCAGGATACTCTCTAGAATAAACTAAAGGTGGAAGTGGGGGTAGCGGATGGAGAGCAGAGCGGGGATGGAGAAGCAAGACCAGTATGTTAAGTGTGCTAAGTCCTCACTTCTGACAAAGCTATCATAAAAATTACTGGTTTGTATTACGGTGTTAGTAATAACCAAACCATCGTCATCATCTGGTCTTTCCAAAGAGCATGTAAGTTTAAATGCTATGCTTTTGTTTTTACTTTTATCAAAATTAATGAATTTTTGCACTTAAAAATATTTATTAAAATAGATTGGTTATTTTAATTTTCTACATTATTTATACCTCACTTAGGCAAATGTTATTTTTTTTTTTTATTACACTGTCTGAGGACACAGAGTAGGGGAAAAAATAAAAGGCTGGTTTCATTAGAGACTGGTTAGAGTAATCCAACAAGTAGATAAACCACATAAAAATGATCAAGAATTCTTTATGTGTGATGAAGCCAAGGAAGCTTCTAAATTGTACAATTCACTATAATCAAAAAGACAAGTCTAAACTTTAGAGCTGCTTATTTTTTCTAGATCCAATAATAGTGTAAGTAAAAAAAAAAATGATTATAGCATGGCTGGGTCTATGGGATAAATGGGATTGGCCATATTTGGTGTCTGACTTTTTTTTTCTCCTTTGAGACAGACTTACTTTGTCGCCCTTACTAGAGTGCAGCAGTGTCATCACAGCTCACTACAACCTCAAACTCCTAGGTTCAAGTGATTCTTCTGCCTCAGCCTCTGGAGTAGCTGGGACTACAGGCGCATGCCACCATGCCCAGCTAATTTTTTTTTTTTTTTTGAGAGAGGGGGTCTTGCTATGACGGGGGTCTCACTCTTGCTCAGGCTGGTCTCGACCTCTTGGCCTCAAGCAATCCTCCCACCTTGGCCTTTCAAATTGCTAGGATTACAGGCATGAACCACCATGGTCAGCTGGGGCTGGCTTCTTAAAACAGCATAAGCCATGTCCACCAAAGAAATATGTATTGAATTTAATGAATTCAGTATGACATGCCTTGATATTAATGGATGACTTGGGTGAAATGATGGAAAGTGATGGTCCTGCTAACCTAATGTGCAATAATTTTGTTTTTATAAATAAAGCCGATGAATAGTTATGCATAAAACCATCAAGTTAAAGTCACTTTAAAATACTAAAATCAATTTAATAATCAATTTTAAATGTTTAATGTGCTTTAAAAATTATAACTCCAGCTTCATAAAATTTCCACAAAGGAGATGCTATTGTCATCACAAATTACAGATAAGTAAACTGAGACCAGAGAGTATAAATCACAAAATGTCATGCAACTATTAAATGGCAGAGCTAGAATCAAATCCAGACAATTTAATGATAGTATCCATGATTTTAAACCATCATACTATGAATTGAGTTGTAGTTACCTAGATAGGTAAGAGAAGTAAAGGGGCAGTATCTTATTTATTCTAGGTTGAGCAAGATTTCACAGAAAGAAAAAAGCAGGCGGACCTAGATAGCTACCAAATCTATTTACATGTACTGACAGAGGAAGAAAAAAGAGTTAAAGACTTCCCTGTTTTATGATCCACAAATCATAGAAACTCTTACTGATTTATTTCTTCATCTCCAAAACAACCCATCTCATCATTTCACAATCATTCCTTGCTTTACCTCATTTCCAACTTCTAGGTCAGATATTTTTAATTTTGGAGTAGCAATTTTCCAGTTACCAAAGTGCCTGGGAGCTTTGAGAATTTCACTTTTGGTAACACTTTCAGCACTTTATAAGATATCCCAAACAAAAAATTATGAAGCTGATTTTTCTATCCAATTGTTGCTAAAATCAAGCACGATTTCAACAATGTGTTTCTTAGATATAAATCCCAGTGTTGACTTTAGTTTCTTAACATCTATTCCCAACTTCCATCAGTATCAACTGCTCTCTGGATTTTCTTCTTCAAGCCAAAGAACGTTTTTCTTTTGTAGGGAGCCGATCTTAAACTCTGACTTTTTGAATTTGAAGGCCATTGCTCCCAATCATTTCTTACTGCTGCAGTCCATTAGCAGTTGGTACCTTATTGGAAAAAAGACAGTCTCTTCAATAAATGGTGCTGGGAAAACTGGATATCCATATGTGCGAGAATAAAACTGGACATTTATCTCATACCATTTGCAAAAATCAACTCAAAATGGATTAAAGACTTAAATGTAAAACCTGAAACTGTAAAACTACTAAAAGGAACAGAGTGAAAAAACTACAAGACATTGGTCTGGACAATGATTTTTAAGATTTCACCCCCAAAGCATGTGCAACAAAATCAATCATAAACAAATTGGATTACATTAAAAAAAAGGGCTTTGCACAAGAAATAATTAATAGAGTGAAGCGACAAACGACAGTTTGGGAGAACATATTTGTAAACCATATTCTGATAAGAG
>RJWJ010046509.1:0-11349 GCA_004363605.1 Indri indri | reverse complement strand
ATTAATTTCCCTTGGAAATGGCTTCTTCCTGCCCTCTTACAACATTCCTGGGACAAGTGTCTTTTTTTTTTTTTTTGAGACAGAGTCTCACTCTGTAGCCCTGGCTAGAGTATGTGCCGTGGCATCAGCCTAGCTCACAGCAACCTCAAACTCCTGGGCTCAAGCGATCCTCCTGCCTCAGCCTCCCGAGTAGCTGGGACTACAGGCATGCACCACCATGCCCTGCTAATTTTTTCTATATATTTTTAGCTGTTCAATTAATTTCTTTCTATTTTTGGTGGAGACGGGGTCTCGCTCTTGCTCAGGCTGGTCTCGAACTCCTGAGCTCAAACAATCCGCCCGTCTCGGCCTCCCAGAGTGCTAGGATCACAGGCGTGAGCCATCGCACCTGGCCTGGGACAAGTGTCTTGCAACAGCCCGCCCCTGGAGGTGTTCTCAGCAAATGTTGCCGAACCGCTGAGCCCTGTCCTCGGATGGCTGGCTCCCAGCAGCTGGGGCAGGGGGACATTCATTACCAGACCGGCAGGTGCCACGGGGGGAATTTCATTGTGCCAGCGAATGAGATTCACTGGGGTGCCCTGCGGGGCGGTGGGGAGACGGGTTTGGGTCTGGATGCTGATGCTGGACGTGGTCCCCTTGCTGCCGCCAGACTTGATCAAAAGGGAAAAAGCAGCAGGTCCCTGACATCCTGCTCTGAAGCCCCCGATCAGCGGTTGCCTCGTGGTCTGGGGGGTGAGCACTGCTGACCGCAGACCCTCCCCTGGGATCCGGGGGGTACCGAGGCACAGATCTGTGCTGGGCGGGGTCGTTAACCTGCAGCGCGGGAGGAGGAAAACCACTGCAGACTCACGGCGCTCAGAAACATGGGCGTATCTACTAATTTTAAAGGACTTGTAGGGACGAAAGTCATCTCTCTGATTGTTGTTTCTCCTCATCTCCCCCCTCTCCTGACTCCCGTGTTACTTACTAAAGGAGCCACAGGAGACGCCTGGACAGGGCGCGGACCAGCGAAGGAGGGGAGAGGGGAAGTGGCTCTGGCACAGCGTGAGGGTCACTGCCGGGCAGGGACAGTTCAGCTCTTCCTGTGAGAAAGTGCCGGCCAGTTTAACCACGTGGGTGTGCGGTCAGGTTCTCCAGAAGCGGGGCCTGAGACGTGGATTCCTGTGTGGGTGAGAAGCAGCCCGCAGGGGCCGGAAGCCAGGCTGAGACCCAGGCGCGGCTGGAGTCCCCACTCGGCTGATCTCAGTGCGAGCTCGGGAGCAGATGGCACCAGAGCTCGCTCCTCCTTGGGGAAGGGGCTGGGCTTTCGTGTTCCGCTATCGGTCGGCCGTTGGCTGGCGGCTGGCCCGATGGCCCGGGCATCTCTGGGCAAGGTGGGTGCTCTGGAAAGTGTAGCTGTGGGCTGCCAGCCGTGGGGAAGGGTGCACCGGTCCAGCAACCGTGTCTCCTGCAGTGAGCTTGAGAGACCGTGCTCAGATCCTCTACGTCCGAGCTGTGCGACCTTCACCTCTCTCTGCCTCAGTTTGCACATCCGTCAAATGGGGATGATAAGATGCCTCCCTCGTAGAGTCGCTGTGAGAGTGAAGGAGAAAATGCAGGCAACGGTTCAGGGCAGCCTGGCGCACGGTGAGAGCTCAGTGGGGAGGAGCCGTGCGGATGAGCGGTTAGCGCATTTAAAGGCAGGAGCTTCCTTAGACGGGCAGGTGCTCCCTGTCCTACCCGGGGCCTCCTCAGCACCCTCCGCAGGCCTGGGACGAGGAGGGCTCCAGGCTGCCTGGGACAGAGGCCTCAGCAGTCCCCAGGACAAGGGTGGGAGCCGGGAAGAGCAGGCTCAGCCCCCGTGGGAGAGGGAGGCACAGAGGGTGTAGGTTTTAGGTGGTCCCTTGTGCCTCTCCGGAGGCACCTGGGGGAGAGAGGCTCCTCCAACAAGCGGATTTTTCATGCTCTTCCAAACGAGCCTATAAAAATTCAGCCCATTTGGTTTGCAGACGGAAACTTTGCTTTTAAAACCTTTGAGTTATTTCCTCCTTCTTCCCTTTTTAGGGCTAAAGTCATTTCAAAGGAACAGGGTGCAGAGAGCTGAGGCTGTGCATTCGTCAGCCCTGTTTCCCTGTGGGTTTGTAACCGTGGGGGACTTTGCCTAAACCCACGTGACATTTGTCACTCTGCTATTGCTTTCTTACCCAGAGGGGCTCTGTCCTGGCAGCACAGTTTCCTTTTATCTGTCTGAGAGGGATATACGAGCAGAGGGCGGGGAGGGAAAGAGCCCGGCATTTGCGTTTTTATGCACACCGCCCCCTCCCCAGGCAGACTCCAGCTCTAGCCCGTCAGCTCCAGTCTGCTCATTCAGGGTGGGCGGGAGGGAGGTCTCGGCAGGGGCACAGAGACCATCGTGGAGCTGGTCTCCCCGACCCCAGCCTCACGCCTGGGAGAAGGGGCCAGAGCGTGTGCCCCTGAGAGGAGGAAGCCCGGCTCTGCGTGCCCCATCCGTGTTCCCGGCTGAGCCCTCCCTTCATTCTTTCCTCCACGGGGAGCCACTCTGGCACCGCCCGGGTGGAGAGGAGAGACGGCTGCCACCGAGCAGCCCCTCTTGCCCAGCGGGACGGAGCAAAGCCCTCTCTCCGGCTGCTCCCGCGAGGTCCCAGGGTTAGCACTGATCCAATCCCGCACCCAGCCCTGAGCTAACCGTCATGGTTGGGGGCTGGTGACGATGGCTTCAGCCTAGGTCTGCAACTGGGAGTGGGACCAGCCCGTCCCACGCAAGGCACTGAGGATGGCGGAGGGTGGTTTCTCCAGGGAAACTTGAGGGTGAATGGATGTTGGGAGCCAAAGCCGGTGGTTGTCCGGTGCAGAGACCGAGCTAACGTATCTAGAACGGAGGAGCAATACCGTGCTGCTGTCTGAGTTCCCGACATTGTCTTGTCTTCTTTGGAGGTTCTAGTGGGGAGGACTGGGACCCCAGAACCACCCCCCCACAGCCCCGGCCGTGCATATCGTAAAGCCGATTCTGAGCAGCTGCCAATTGTCAGCAATTCTTACCCGCTCGGTTCTACAGGGCGGCATTTCTGGCTCCCAGCCCAGAAGCTATGGGCAAAATGTTTTAAGGAGTCGTGCACTAAACATTGAATTTTCAGAATTCAGAAGTGGTTCTTGACATTGTTGGAAAGGTGTGGTTGTCCAGCTATTAAGCTGTGGGTTTTGCACTGCAGGGAGGAAAGAGCTGCATTTTACATTTGGTTATAAATCTGGGGCCTTTGCTCATGTCTGCGGGCCTCAGCTAGGAGTAGGAAAAAGGAATCATCGGATGTGACCAGCGCCTCCGCTCAGCCCGCGGTGGCAATTGAGAGTGATGTGAGGTTTTACCTGAAGGTTTCTATAATTCTTCGAGTTATTTCTCAAGATAAAACTATTAATAGGGTTGTTAAAAATGGGAATTTCAGTGCTCAGACCACCAGTTGCTAGTTCACAGCTGCGGGAACCAGAGCTTGGTGAGGGGGCCCAGGGGCTTAGCTCTCGGGCACAGAGCTCGCCGAGGGCAGAGCGGAGCTCCCCAGCCAAGCGGACTCTACTTCTAGAACTCACACTTTTAAGCATCACGCTGTTCTATGGGAACAGAAGTGGAGGATGATGGGTTGAAAGAATGCAACACCTGTGAATTCAAGCATCAGCCTCTTCCCGTAAGTGCCTTCCTCAAGCAGATCACTTTTTTTGAAATTCAAATCCCTGCTTGAAATCCACTTTGGGAAGTCACTTGGAAACGCCAGTGGGAACTTCTTTTGTTAGGTGAGCACCATCTTCAAAAATGCATTGCTTTGACAAATAGAAGATGTTCTTATTAATCATAGCTACAGTGGTCGCTGACGGAGTCCTTCCGTGGGGCCAGGCACCGTTCTAACCCACCGCTACCAGCCACTATTTTCTCGAGGTGGAACGGCAGGGCTGGCCACCTGTCCCAGGTCCCTGCCAGTCAGGCATGACCATGATAGTGACTTCTTCCCAGTGGATTGTGGGTGAAAGTAGCAGGCGTTACATCCACGCGTGGCCTGTGAAAACCCGGAGCCTATATCTTCCCCCTCCTCAGAGACCACGGAAGCCAAGTGCTGAGGAAGGCGAGGCCACGGAACTGGAGCCCAGTTCCCTGACTCACCTGCCATGCAGGAACCCCTGGGCTTCACCTGAGGAAGAGGCAAGAGCAAGTCTGCCGAGAGAATCCACCGAGACTCAGAGCAGTTTGCTGCAGGGGCTGAGCGTAGCCAGACACCACCATATCTCGGCGACCACACGACACATTTTTTTCCACCTTTGAACATTTCTGAAATTATTGGGCCGAGTCTTGCAGTCCTTAGCATCTTAGACTTGCCGTGAGCATGAACTGAAGTCTGATTCCAGGAGAACAGATTTGCATTTGTTTCTCCCACTGCATAGGGCCATTGCCGGTCTGGGCGGATCCCAGGTCCCTACAGTTAGGCGAAGCCACACGACTCATTCTGGCCAGCGAAAGGTGAGCAAAGCGGTGTGTGTCATTCCAGGCTGATCCAGCCTGGAAACCCCGGGCTACCTTCCTGTTTCCCCTTCTGCCGGGGCAGCCGACGGCGCTACAGGAAGCAGCTATGAGGTGGTGGAGCTCCTGCAAGCTTAGATCCGGGTGGCCGCACGGAGCCAGCTCCCTCCTGCAACTGGCGGGTGCTCGGAGCCCTCCTTTCCTGCGTCTGTGTTTCTCTGCCGTCGTCTCCGTGGCTTCAGTGACTAGAAGGGACAGGGGCCCTCGGGTAGGAGGAATGACCTCCCCAGTCCTTCCCCGCTTGCTCTGCTCTGGCTCTACCACGAGTGAGAGGAGGAAGGGGATAGACAAGATAACCACACTCTTCGGCTCTTTTTATGGTGTTTACACTGCTGTGTTTCTTCCAGGCCCTCCCTGTGCGTCAGCGGCCAGGCACCTCTCAAGTCAGATATTCCGCAAGCCCCGCCCCCCATAGCAGGTCCCACCACCGAGCGAGTCCCGCGGCCTCCTTCGGGGAGGTGGCCATCCGTCACTCGGCCGAGGGGCCATCATTAATAACAGGCGGGAAAACATCTGCTTGGCCGCTCCGTCGTGTTATTGCCCTTGACTGTCACTTAAAGAAGAAACATCGTCAATACCCTTAATCTATGGCTTTCTCTGAGCATCTCGGCGACGATTCATTTTAAGTAGCCGGCGATATCCGGGGACTGGCTACGGTAAATCTACAGTTAAATGCAGCCAGTTTTCCAATCCGAAGAGCGAGAACGCCTTCCCGTCATTTCATTGCCGACGTGCAGAAAGGTTGCCGCTGGGGGAGGCCTCCTGCCCCTCTTTCCCTTCCACTCCGGGTTTCGCCGGATCCTGGGATTTACTTGGTCCCGTCAGGCGTCTGCCCTCGAGACCTGTCATTAGTGGGCTGTTGGCGGCCGGAGCCGAAACACCCCTGTTTTCTGCAGCTGAACCTGCAAATCTCCTCCTGTATTTATACTTCTGAGTGATCAGCTTCGGTCGGAGTGTCTTCAGGCGCCAGCCATTCCTGCAGACAGCCTCGAACTCTGGTCCCTCGGCACTGCCCCTCAAGGTCGTCGGCCCGCTGGCCCTTTTGTGGCCTCATCCTGGGTCGATCTCTCTGCAGCTGAAATCAGTACCGGCGGCTACAGGACTGCGGTCCGGTGGGTTCACTGCCGCCCTATGTCTTTGTTAAACTATACATTTTCTTGGCAAATCCTTTTTTAATACAAAGCACGGATGCAAACAGCCTGGTTTGGGTAGAATTCTCGCGCGTTTTGGCCTTTGCGGACGTCATCAGTCTCTAGAAATTCAGGAAGCGACTTCATGGTTCGGGAATAAGACTCCGCCGAGTCATTCTGGTTTAATCCAGCAAATATCTGGGTGATTCCGCCGTGCATTTCTGAGTGACAACTCAAGCAAGACCGTGTTGTAGCAAAATACTTCCGGCAATCTCTCCTGAGCGGTGGGGGGTGGTGGGGTGAGAAGACTTCCCAGGGCACGCTCCGTCTGTCTCGCAGCCAGTTCTCTCGCAGGCAGAGAAGTCAGCGAAGCCTGGCACCAACATCACGTTGCGATAGTACAATGCAACGAAGTCTCATACATGTGTTCTTGACATGTGTAATCCTCCCACGGGTAGACGAGGCAGAGACTGTAGGTTGTCTTCTGACAGAGGAGAAAACTGAGGCTCAGATTGAAGTCCTTGCCTAAGTCCCTCCTAAGTGACATGCAAATCTAGTAATGACTCTGAGTTTTCTTCAGCTTAAAATAAGCCGGCGGGAGCCCCCATTCCCCGCATTGTGAGATGTCTCATGTTCTCCCAACTTCTCTGGGAATTCTTTTTTTTTGGAGACAGAGTCTGGCTCTGTTGCCCAGGCTAGAGTGCCGTGGTGTCAGCCTAGCTCACAGCAACCTCAAACTCCTGGGCTCAAGCGATCCTCCTGCCTCAGCCTCCCGAGTAGCTGGGACTACAGGCATGCGCCACCATGCCCGGCTAATTTTTTCTGTATATTTTTATTTGTCCAGCCAATTTCTTTCTATTTTTTTTTGGTAGAGACGGAGCCTCGCTCTTGCTCAGGCTGGTCTTGAACTCCTGACCTTGAGCGATCCACCCGCCTCGGCCTCCCAGAGTGCTGGGATTACAGGCGTGGGCCACCGCACCCGGCCGATTTATTTTTAAATGTTTAATGCTTTTTCGATTTTACGGGATGCTTCCCTGGATGGTGAAAATGCTGCCTCCAAAATCTCGCTGAGTGATAATGTTCCAAGGAGACCAGCGCTTGGAAACAAAAAAGTGACGACTCCTTTGTCCTCATCTTAAATCCCGTCACCTTGGCCAGAACCACCGAGTGCTGGTAATGAGTGTTGAGAGGCAATCTGAGGACAGTAATTAGGTATCAAACCTGGACAGGTATTAAGCGAGAGGTGTGTGGCCCGGTTGCTCAGCACCGCAAAGGTGGATCCCTCCCAGCAGGCCGTCGGCCGGGCACGAGCTGCACCGTGGCAAAGAGAAACGAGATATTGATGATTCTGAGCACATGGCTTCTGCCTCCCTCCTGCATGCTAGATCTGTAGACTGGCCTGTTTTTTTCTTGGGTGGATTCCAGATGTTGCATAATTTGTGCATTTCTAAGCTGCAGCCTGGTAGATGGGGACTTTTTGTTATGAGCGTGCACAGCGCGGGTGGCGGTTAAGCGCTGTCAAACAGCCTCCTAAAAGACACATCTGTGTGGAATAAATTATTGGAAAAGGGAACTGATGTTTCAGTAATTTTAAAGTACCTGGAGATGTGGATCAAAGCTCTGGATTTCTGGGAAATTGCAAACACCACCCCCTGCCCCCAAAACACATGTGTGCGCACACACACACACATGCACACACATGCACGCACACACGTGTGTTCCTCTTCCCTTTCATTACCCTTAGACCAGCCAGGCCCACCCACCTGGGGCCTTTCTTACAGATGCAGCTCCCTGCTTTCCTCCCTCAGGCTTCTCAAAACACCTGGGTCTGTTCCATGAACAAGCCCTGGAATTGGGGCTGCTGGTTAAAATTCAAGACGCCCAGTGAAATTTCAATTTCAGGTAAATAACAAATAATCTTTTATGTCTGTGCCATATTTGGGGTATACCGACATAAAATATCATTTACCTGAAATTCAGATTTTTATCTGTATTTTTATTGGCTTAATCTGGCAACCCTAGTTTTCTGGTCTAGTAAATGCAGACCATAATAACCCGTCTCAGGAATTTGCCGTGAGCGTGGGCATCTGACGTCTCCAAGTCCTGAACAAAATAAACATACTTATCCTAAGCAGTTAATTGTTTGCCTGAAAATTCAAGTTTCTGGGCATCTGCGTTTTATCCGGCAACCCTAGTCAGGGTCCTGATTTTTTGTGGACGATTGATTGTTTAGGGTCAACTTTGGAAGACACTGGATTTTAAAGTGAGTGTCCATTATTAATAGTGAGGCGCGATGAGGCTTCCTGGAGAAGGAGAAATTTGGAAAAGCAAAAGGGAAGGGCGGAGATGGGCAAACGCCCCAACGGAGAGCCCACGGGGGATCAGGGCCATGTGAGGAGAGTCGTGGCAACGTGGCCATGTTGCCCTGACAGCCACTGTCTCTCTCCTAAGGAGCAGGGGCGTTCCCAGAGGTGTGGCCCTGCCCCGGTGGGTGGCTGCAGGGTGCTTCTTAGCCGGCGTGGCGGGACCACGCAGAGACCCCGTGGCATCTCCGGACCGTCCTTCCACACGGGAAGCTGACCTTCGTCAAGAGCGGGCAGGGAGTGTCCGGCTCCACCTCTGCAGGACCTGTTAGAATTTTCTGGAATCAGCATTTTCCCCTGAGGTTCAAACCAACAGGAGCACGATTTCCTTCCTTTCTCTTCCTCCTTCCTTCCCTTCTTCCTCTTCTTTTTAAAGTAATTATTTTTTAGATAACAGACTTACTGAGAGAAAACTCACAGACCACAAAATTCACTCTTTGTGGGTGTACAGTTCAGTGGTTTTTAGCATGATCACAAGGGTGTGCCACGATTCCAGAACGTCTAATTCCAGAACGTTTAACCACGCAGAAAAGAAACCCGCATTCATTAGCGATCACTTCCTCCTCCCACCGGCTCCTGCAACCACTGACCCCCGTTCTGTGTCCGTGGATCGGCCACGGGCTGAGCTCTTGGCTGCCTGGGGAGGCTTCTCTGGGGACAGCAGGCGGCCAAGTAGGACCAGCTGAGG
This sequence comes from Indri indri, assembly GCA_004363605.1. NCBI lineage: Eukaryota > Metazoa > Chordata > Mammalia > Primates > Indriidae > Indri > Indri indri. Next base: position 2,607 of record RJWJ010046509.1, on the reverse strand, counting down.
CCAGACTGCGGCAAAAAGTTCTGCGGTGGTGCCCTCCTGGGTGCCGGTAGCTCAATGTGCGTGGATGTTTGGTTTTTACTTTCCTCTTGGGTGCACCCACCTAAGATGGGGGTCAGGGATTCTGCTACTAAACAATCATGTGACCGTGGACAAGTGTCTTCCCCACTTACCTACCAGGAAGGTTAAGGCAAGATCATCTCCGATGTCCCCTTTGGCTCGAGTATCCTTCGATTTCCACAGCTGGGTCTGAGAAGGGACCTCAACCTCCGTGCTGATCCTTCAGCAGCTGCAGGAGGAGGTCGTGGGGTTTAGACAGATCTGACGGCCGTCCGGTAGGCTCACCCTGCCACCGAGCTGCTCCCCTTGCTCAGTTAGAGCCATGGAGGCTGGTGTGTGGGACTCAGGCACCAGCCTCGGGTGGCACCTCCTCACGTGGCCCTGATCCCCCGTGGGCTCTCTGTTGGGGCGTTTGCCCATCTCCGCCCTTCCCTTTGGCTTTTCCAAATTTCTCTTTCTCCAGGAAGCCTCATCACACCTCTCTATTAATAACGGACACTCACTTTAAAATCCAGTATCTTCCAAAGTGCGCCCTAAACCATCAACCTTCCACGAAAATCTGGACCCTGACTAGGGTTGCCAGATAAAACGCAGATGCCCAGAAATTTGAATTTTCAGGTAAACAATTAACTGCTTAGGATAAGTATGTTTATTTTGTGCAGGACTTGGAGACGTCAGATGCCCGCGCTCACGGCAAATTCCTGAGACGGGTTATGGCCAATTTACTGGACCAGAGGGGACAGGACCACACTGAGCAGCATTGGCACAGTGGTTGGCTGCTGTCCCGGTAGCTGCACACTGTGGGTTCTTCGGTTGTGAGAAACAGAGGCTGCCTCTGGCTCGCTCGTGAAGGTGGAGCGGGAGCCCGCTGCAAGGACGGGGGCGGGGGAGGGTCTGGAGGGAAGGGCAATGTCAGTGAGTTTCAACAGCAAGGGACACTCCCGAGGGCGGCCCAGGCATCTGTGTGGGATAAGTGCACTGCAAAGAGAGGTGTTCTTTTGGGGGCACCGCCGCTCCTCGCAATTCAAAATGCAGAGCGGGAGTGTGGCAGTCAGACGTTAGTTCTGTCAGCCACAAGGTCCCCTTCACTCCCTTGGGTGGCTGTGACAGCAAATTGAACTTCTCGGCTCTGTGCTGGTGCGGGGCTGTATGCGTCGCTTCTGGCCAATGAGTTCAGAGCAGAAGTGACACGTGACAGCCTGGTGCATTGAGCGTTCATGCTGAGACAAGACCCTGCAGAGTTCCTTCTCATTGCCTTTGTCGTGCACTGAAACGCAGCCCGCGCCGACCTGGGCAGTGGGACTGTAACTCTCAAAGCCCCTTGTGACTTAGGGTGGACACATAGCTAGAGGAAGACATGCATTTTGTTACACTAAGCCACGGGAAATTTGGGCTTGCTTGCTGTGCGGCATTCCAAAGCAAACCAGACTGACAGAGCAGGACTGTCCCTGCCTGGGTCGGGTCATGCGCTCACCCCTAGAGGACAGCAGGACACCTGTAATCTCGCTAAGCTCTACCCAAGGCAGACATTTAATTATCTCACAGAAAATGGATGTACGATTCCCAAAGGAACAAAGGACGTAAACTAGACAACTGAAAGGTAGTCATTCCCCATGGTGCTCAGAGGATCCATCCAGGAACCGAGCCCATGACCTTGACCTCATGAATGCCTGGTCTGCACGAGCAGAGGCACTTCCCCAATCTGGTCCCTTCTCAAGATAGCAGCCGCATGACCACCCACTTCACGACACCAAGCCAAAACCAGCTCCCAAATTCTGCTCCCTCCCAACAGGCTCGACCTGCCTCTCGAGATGCTCCCAGGGCCTCATTTTGCCAGCCATTGCATTTAATTTAGTTTAAAAACACAAGATCTTTCCTGAGAAAAGTTTAAAATTCACAGATTATATTAAACATTAAAACACACTTCATTGCATAACATTAACAGGCTGTATTAAAACGCTCACTAAATCATGTTTTGTTTGTGCCGTGGTTATAACATGCATAATACATCGAGAGACTTTTGTGCATTTAATGGGATAAAAAAATTTTACGTCATTTCTGGACTTTGCTTCTCTGCACTCCGGCGGGTTAGCGCATTTGTCATCATCGGACACGTTTGTTCGTCACTAGAATCACTGTACTACCTTTAGCGTGCCGGGTAATTTCAAAAGAACAAGAAATAAGGTACATAATAAATTCAGAAGTCTTGCTAATTATGTGCATATTGCACTATATTCATACTGCTAATAATTCAAAGGACAACTAACGTGAAAAAAAAAAAACCCATCATCTAATTTGCCATGCTCTCCGAGACCCACATGCTATAACACTGCTGCGGGGAGAGATACACATAAAATCATCTTTCTTTAACCTGCAAGAGTCACCGGAGAACAAAGAGGCAATAGGTCTCCACAATGTTTAAACGTCTAGGTATTCTGTGGTGCCGTTTCCGTGCATGGAGAGTCGCAGGGACAATGGGGTTTGTTTATTGCACGAGGACAAGGAATTTTTGTTGGTTTGGATCCTGCAAGAATGTTGCTGGTTGATGAG
>RJWJ010046508.1:0-11330 GCA_004363605.1 Indri indri | reverse complement strand
AAATTCTGAGGACTTTGGCTTTTATTCTGTAAGTAGACTTGACATTTTAGCAGGATCACTCTATGTTGAATATAGACTGCAACTTTAACAGGGCAAGCGCAGAAACAGGAGCCTGGGTTTCACAATAATCCAGGTAAGAGATGGGGGTAGCGTGGCTGGAGGTGGGTAAAGAATGGTTATATTTCCTATTTATTTTGCAAGTAGAGCCAACAGGATTTGCCACCATTACAAGTGAATGTGAGAGAAAGAAAAGAGTCACAGTTGACTCCAAAGCTTTTGGCTTGATCACGTGAAAGAAGGCAATGGCCATGAACAGAGATGAGGAAAACTGCGGAAGTGTATTTTGGAGGCGGGATAGGGAGAGAAAGAGGAAATCAAGTTTTAATCATTTCAGTTTGAAATGGAGATGTTAAGAAGAAGAAGTTGGGTATACAAATCTGCGTTTTGGAGAAGGCTGGAAGTAAAGAGGGAACAATAAAGTCAATGAAGAAGAAGCCACGTGTGAAAGAAATATGAATAAAAGCAGGAGAATATGGTACCTTAGAAGTCTAGTGAAGTAAATAGAAAACATTCTCATCATCTCTATGACTTATATACTCCCTTCAAGGCAAAGCTAGAATTCCAACTCTAAGTGCCTCTTCGCCAACCCATGACAATTCGCAATGGATCTCTTCATTTTTCTGAACATCTATAGCTTTTATTGTGTACATAGCCCATTTAGTTATTAATATACAGTGTAGTGCTTATTACAGCTCTGCTTATTAAAATATGCTTTACTATAATAATCCATATTTAGATTTTATCTCTACCTAGATATTATAGCTTATAAATACACACACAATATTTATTAAATAACAGGCATAAAATAATTAGACAATTTTACAGGTAAATGCTATAAACTGGACCTCAGGTGATTTTTCTAAATTTACCCAGCAAATCAGTATCAAAATGCTGAAATTTAGTTGTTAGTTCATAATGAATCTTTGAAACTCCTATCAGCATATATAATGCTTACATGCTTTCTTGCGCTTAGAAATATGTACCAACAATTCCTTTGTGATTTTTTCACAGTTATTTTTGTGTAAGTGTATTCCTATAACCATAAAATGGTTTTCCTGTTGCATCATATTATGTTTTGATTCAGCAAAAAAATTTGACTGAATGGGAAATGTAAGCATTTTCTTTGTTAAAAATTTGGTTAAGTTTCTGAAGGTTGAAACTATAAATGAAAAAATAATGATGTGAATTCTAGGATTTTATATATTAAAAATATATTTTATATATATACATAATATTGTTGTTAATATATTTAGTCCTCCTAAAATATTTTAGTCCTCCCTAAAATATTTAGCAGTATGAACCTTTTAGTTCTTGAGAATTATTTATACAAACAGATGAGTAAAATCACCTTGACATCTTGAATGGCCCTGACCCTAAGTTAATACTTCCATATGTGAAAAGAGGTTGGGGGTGGAGAGGGAAGGCCTGTGCAGTTTCTAAGAGCCTTTAATCATAATAAGGGACAGCATGAGGAGGTTGTTTTAGATTTACCAGAAGTACACAACTGAGAGTATTTTGTTAAATCTAATGTACATGTGACTTATGTATGTTGTGTTGCCTCTGATCTTTTCTTGAGCTAGAGATAGAATTTGGAATTGTAATCAGATAAAGGTGAGAACACATAGATATAAATCAATATGGACACCATCATAGTGATGATCGCTTTTGTGATTCACAGAAAAATAAATTAACATACCCTTAAATGTATTTGAGATAATGTAAATATATCCACTTTACAATCTCAAGGTGAGGAGAAGAAAAGCTCCTACAAAACAATATTGCATTTTTGAAAATTCCAACATGAGAAATCTATGGTTTTAAAAAGAAAAACCTAAGAATACAATTACAATATCTAGTTTGCTCATAATATCTCTCTGATTATCAAACTTAAAGTGTCTTCTACAGGGTCCACTCCCAAGCATAACACAGGAAAAGGTGTTAGAACTTGCTCAAACCTATAAGAAGCAAATACCACATTAAAAATGTCAACTTTGTGAGTGTTCTGCATATACAAATGATGTTCTGTTATGCTTGTATTAATCTGTCATTTTTGTCATATATGAAATAAGGAACAGAAACAACTACTACTTAATGGTTGGGTGTAGTGATACATGAGAACAAGCTTGTCTTTCCACACAGGAATACATTTTGATGCCTTTACTTATGAACTCTACTACAAATTTAATTCCTTTATTATAAGGGCTGAGAGGACAGAAAAATATATCTAAATTTTCTTATTAATTATTATCGGTCACCCCTCCTTGGTTTATCACATACATATTCATACATCAGTGAATTTCTTTTTTGCATTTAAAGTATATTAACTTCCGAATCTTGGCTATTGTGAATAGTGCTGCAACAAATACCGGAGTGCAAATATCTCTTTGTTATACTGAGTTCCTTTATTTTGGAGATAAAGAAAACGTGGTACAAATACACAATGGAATATTATTCAGCCATAAAAAGGAATGAAATCCTCTCATTTGCAGCAACGCAGGTGGAACTGGAGGACATTATGTTGAGTAAAATAATCCAGGCACAGAAAGACAAACATCACATGTTCTCACTCATGCAGGAGCTAATATAAAAATGAACTCATGGAGATAGACAATAGAATGACGGTTACCAGAGGCTGGGAAGAATAGTGGGGAGGGATAGTTAATGGGTACAATATACAGTTAGATAGAAGGAATAAGATCTAGTATTTGGTAGCACAATAGGGCAATCACAATTAATAATAATTTATTGTGAATTTTAAAATGACTAAAAGAGTGGAATTAGAATGTTCCTACTATAAAGAAATGATAAATGCTTGAGATAAAGAATACCCCAATTACCCTGATTTGATCATTACACATCATCGTATGCTTGTATCAAAATGTAACAAGTGCCCCACAAATGCATACTATTATGTATTTATAATAATTAAATATAAAAAATTTACAAAATAAGGTATATTAATTTATTTCTTGTAAGCTTGTAAATTTTATAAAATCAAAAACCTACAACTATTCTATTTTCCATAGGATCTCTGTAATGTCTTTTACAATTTTTCTATGCATTTACCTTGGGCAATTTTCAAATAAGCACATACCAACCATTTGAAGTAAAGCACTGGTGTCTGATGGTGAAATGCCACCTCTATATGACTAAATTCAATGTTTTTTATTTCAGAAAAGGAAAGCTAAAACATGACTGATAATATAAAGTAGTGGTTGTTCCATCCTCCAAGTAGTACTTTTTAAAATGCATGGAATTGCTTTAGTAAATAGAATGTTTTTGGTAGATATTTACAGAATGAGTAAATGCTTTCAAAAGCAGAATTGCATAAAACCTTTACATGTACATCTGTAAAATCATGTCAGACATACCTTGTTTCAGGCAGAAACCAATACTCCATGAAATCCCTTGAAGTATAGAAAAATTGATAATTGTTTTGGCATGGTATTTTCTGTTTCAACAGACTCCTGGGGAACTGTGGTTCTTGCTGCTATTTTTCTGTCTCTTTTAAAGAACTATGGTCTTTGAGCAGTATGTATTGGCTTCAAAATTTTCATTGTGGCATTCTGGCTGTCTCTGACTCAGTACCTTCAGGTCTCTACATTGATGTCCATTTTCACAGTTACTTTATAATGTATTGTGACTCCAATTATAAAATATATTTTCTATTTGCAAATACCTAGCTTAGTTAGGCTGTGAAGGATGGTGATTTCTTCTTTCTTTCCAGTAATATGAATTGAAAATAACTTAGATACATTCACCAACTGTTTCTGTAAGTGAAATGACAAACAGACCTTTCCTGTGTTTGGGTATGTTGGAAAAACAATGTAAGATTAAATTAATTATCAAGGGATGCTCTAAAAGAGTAATTTTTGTTCTATTATTCCAAAAGTTATGCATAATTTTTAGAAGCACACATTGTTCAAAATTTAAAAGGCACTACTTTTCTCTGATCATTTTTCAATCTTTAAAAATAAAAAACAATAGAAAACTAAATTTAACTTCAATATGGGCTTCTTTGTCATGAAAGATGGAAACATTTTGTGTAACTTTTGATATTGTTATGTAATATTAATTTATTCGTAAGTCTTTTCATTTGTTTTTAAATAAATGTACTTAACACCTCTTGTCTTTTCTGTTCATCCATAAAATTTTTAAACCCAAGAAGAGAGAGAGAGAAAGAGAGAAGTCTTAACTATAAAACAGTAAATCCCTGGCAAGGCATGGTAGCTCACACATGTAATTCTAGCACTCTGGGAGGCCAAGGCCAGAGGATCTCTGGAGGTTAGGAATTCGAGACCAACCTAAGCAAGACTGAGATCCTGTCTCTACCAAAAATAGAAAGAAATTAGCCGGGTGTTGTGGCGAGCACCTGTGGTCCCAGCTACTCGGGAGGCTGAAGCAGAAGGATCGCTTGAGCCTAGGAGTTTGAGGTCGCTGTGAGCTAGGCTGACACCACTGCACTCTAGCCAGGGCAACAGATCAAGACTCTGCCTCAAATAAATAAATAAAACCAAAACAAACAAACCAAAAAACAAATAGTAAATCCATGTCATCTGTTCCCCATCATCTTTCAGACACTTTAAAAAGAGGTACTTGAATAAACCCTTATTCTTTACAATGACTCTTATGTTAAGTGTTTCATATACTCATGTTTTAATTTTAATATACATTTTTGTTTTCCAACAATAAATTTTGAAATTCAAGCACACATGCAGTTTGTGTGTGTGTGTATGTGTGTGTGTGTGTGTGTGTGTGTGTATGTGTGTGTGTGTGTTTTACTGGCTGATATTTGCATTTTATCAACACACGAGGCCATTCATTTTCCCCTGGTATTGAACTCTCCTAGCCTAATGCCCCACCCATTCTTTTTCTTTACCTTTCCAAAGGTAAAACATAAAGACTTGGTTTTCTTCCTTTTTGACCAGCTACTACAGAATGCTGTCAAAGGAACTGACTGATTTTTACTGAACTTATTCTTTGCTAATATGCGGGTCATTCTACTTTTTCTACTGTTGGTAGTCATAATCTTTGCCTTCACACTAGCATCCTTTTCTGTCCCATATGATACTTTTAGGCAAAAGTTCCTTATAGGTGGGGAATTATTCATAAGATCAAGCTAAATATAAATACAGCAGTCCTTGCTTATCCTTGGGGGATACGTTCCAAGACCCCCAGCAAATGCTTAGAATTGCAGATAGTACTGGACCTGATTTCCACCAATTAGAACACATTTCTGTTCATTTCTTCCATTCACAAATTTAATACCTCTTCCATCTTAACTAAACATTTATCACACACAGTGGCTGTAACTTTTGCAATTTGAAATGTGACAGCAAAACTAGCACATATTTCTTTTTCTTCACAATTTCATACATAGAAGATTCATTCTTACTGTAGATCTTAGCAACAAGATTTTTTTCTTTCCTAATTAAGTTGAGGACTTTCACCTCTTAACCTAAAGGAAAAACTTTATGGCTTTTTTAGGCATATCCAAAATTGCCAGCATCACTACTGTAGAGCTTTGGGGCCATTATTAAGTCAAATAAGAGTTACTTGAACACATGTGAGACCATGACAGTTGATCTGATAACCAAGACAGTTACTAAGTCACTATCTGGTGGGTCACGTATACATCCTGGATATGCTGGACAAAGTGATAATTCATGTCTGTGGTAGGATGGAGCAAAACAGGGCAAGATTTCATCATGCTATGCGGAGTGGTACACAATTTAAAACTTACAAATTGTTTATTTTTGGAATTTTCCATTAAATATTTTCAGACCTCTGTTGACCTTGGGTAACTTATACCACAGAAAGTGAAATCTCAGACAAGGATTTTCTTTCCAGAATTAGAATCTATTCATTTTTAATACTATGTTTCATTTATTTTATTATTTTAATGTTACATTTTCTTCCCTCATTAAATGACGTTACTTATTTTTGAGCCAAAGATCTTATTACACAGTGGCGTCTTCTTTGATGATGCTTGCTTGAATGAATTACAGCAACAGTGAAGATGGAAAGGGGGAAATTGATTCTAGATGTATTTGAGAAAAAAAATCCTCAGAAAACATTGAATAATTGAATATGAATAAAAAGAAACAACAAGTCAGAATTGATTCAAAGGTCTCTACATTAGGCGAGTAAGTGGATATTTAATGCATTATCTGAGATAGAGAATATAGAAAGAAGGGCACGATTTTAAAAATTTGAGTTACATGAATAAATTTATTAATAAATCTTCCTCACTGAGGAGAAAATGTGGATGTGAGTTATTGAATGTTATACATTCAGACAAGTTTATAATAAAAAAAACCACAAGATAAGATCTTTCAGACCTCTGTATTATGAAGATCATTCTACCTTATTTTAAACGACTTTGATAACAATCAGTTTAGCTCCAAGAACATATCTACTTAAAAGCTATGTCCACCCACAAAAAATAGTTTTATCAAGAATGCTAATATAATGGATACTATTAAAAAATAAATGCAACTTTTTGTATGTTTGCCCGAAGATGCTCTATATATTAATAAAAGTAAAAACACTATATATGTGCGTGTCTGTGTTTCTGTTTCTGCGTGTGTGTGTGTGTATATATATATATATATATATATGACTAAAATAAAATATTTCTAACTTGTTTGATTTATAGAAATGAAGCAAATTTATTAGAAGAAAAATTTTGAGAACAATGATATTAGGCAAAATAACATCAATTTTTTCTAATTTTTCTCCCTGTCCCCTTCTCTTATTCTCAACACAATGTTCTTTATGGATATCATTTTTTTTCTCCCTGTAAAGAAAAAGAAACTTGTCTCTTTTTATGAAGGTAGATTTAATTTTATTTTTACTCTGTTAAAACATCCATCAAATCCTGTGGCTTTATTAAATGCTTATTATTGATAATATAAGAATGAAATGATTGTTATTCCCTAATTTGTTTAAAACTGTACAACTAAGGTAGGTCAACACATTGTTTTATTTCAATACAATTAGTAGATTGTGCCTATTCTGGAATTTTTTTCCTCATCTCTTGTTAAATACTCATAGCCTAATAACTAGCTATGGAAATTGAAAAGTAGAAACACTTGCAATTCACCATCACTACAGAATCACAGTGTTTGAAAATGAGGAGTAAACTTAATATTTGGGACTAAATGTAAGCAAAAATAAATAATTGGATGGTATTATAGAATAACAAGAAATTTAGAAGAAATATACATTGTCATTATTCAAGTGATAATATGCAAATAAATGAATGTCTTCATATGCTTAGATATTTTCTAATAGTAAGAAGCACTGAAAAGTTTGTTGTAACTTCACCCCTAAGAATCTCAAAAGAAAACTGGATTCAAAAAAAGCAGACTTCAGTAAGTACAAAATGGAAGAAACACATACACAAAGACTTCTTTTGTAAACTCAGAATTCAAAAGGATGTGTATAAAACTGGACAGATAAATAGATGGTCAAAGGAAATACAAAACAGCATCATACATGAAAAGATGTGGAGGAATCTTAAATGCAGATTATTAAGTGAATAAAGCCAGTATGAAATGACTGTGCACTGCATCACACCAAGTACACGACATTCTGAATAAGGCAAAATCATGGAGTTAACAAAAGATCAGTGCTTACCATGGCAGGATGGGTAGGGGGAAGATGAATAGGTGGGGCACAAGGGATATTTAGGGTGGTGAAAGTGTTTTGTATGATACAGCAATAACGGATACACATATATGCATACATTTGGCAAAACCAGTAGAACTGTACAACACAAAGAGTGAACTCTAACACAAACTATGGACTTAAGCTAAAATAATGCATTAATGTTGGTTCACCAACTTTGTAAAATGTACCACAGTGATACAAGATGTTAATTACACGAGAAACTATATGTGGAGATTGGGAATGTATGTGAAGTCTCTCTATTTTCTGTTCAATTTTTCTGTAAACCTAAAACTGCTCTAAGAAATAAAATGTATTAATTAAAAAGATAAACTGATGACAGTTAAAATTACATGTCATGAAATACATTACTGAACAGAAATTGATGAGAAAAAATTCCTTCCTACTAAAGGCAATTGTCTTGGTACCCAAGATTACATTCCAAACAGAAAAAGGAAGTTACTAGAAAAAATGATGAAACCTGAATAAAGTTTATAGTTTACTTAATAGTAATATACTGATGTGAATTTCTTAGTTTTGACAAATGTACCATGTTTATGTAAGATTTTAACATTAAACAAAACTAGGCGGAGTATATGGGAAATATCTGTACTGTCTTTGCTACTTTTCTGTAAATCTAAAATTTTTCCAAATGTAAGAATTTTTTTAAAAACCAGCATCATACATGATCATTAAACAATTGACAGCTAGAATTAAATGTCCAACCACTATAGACCACTTGTCTCTTTGGCTTTGATAGCTGTATGTGCAAGAACGGGACAAAACACACTAATGTGCTTGCTCTTTGTGGGTAAGAACTGTGTCTAGCCTTCTTATGACTCTGAAATGTCTAGTAGAAAAAGTGCTTAAAGATGGTCAAGGACTAATTCTCAATTACCTAGAATCAAATAAAAACAAAATCTTTCAAATCCCCTTACTAGTACAGCTTGTGTTGTATTAACATGACAACTTCCTAATTGACTTGAGCAGTTGCTTATAGAGAGATGGCATTATATATTCCAAAAGAAAGACAAAAATATTACCAAAAAAGTGAAAAGAAATCTGATCTCATTTAAAACAGTGATTTTTTTTCTCCCAAACTATGTAGATATTATGTGGAGTTCAGTATTTAAACATATTACTAAATATAATGTGATGTCTCCTTCTGTACAGCCAAGCTTTTCATTTTCCTGATTAGCTATATTTTATTAAATATTCTGTAAATAACATTTAGATTCTTTCATTTTAACACATTTACCAATTAGCTGAAAGGTCAAAATCAGATTTCCCCATCCTATTTTTCAACATGTTACAGCTTGTTAACTGTTCAATCATTTTAATTTTTTGAGTATAATCTTTATTTAGCACAGTGCCGTGCCCACACTCTTTTTTGAAAAGGCATAAAATGGGCCTCTGCTGACTGAGGTTATTGAAAGTTTTGATGGGCCAGTTGTCTGAATCAATATGCTAAATTCCAAATGATTATAAGAATAAAACTAAATTATGTAAAATTTAAAGAAATGGTTATCCATTACATTAAAAAAAAAATTCTTCTTTGGCTATGAGATTTGATGAGAGATATACGTCTTATTCTTCCAAGATGACAATTCAGACCTAAGTCTGTTTGTTTCCTGAGGATGTCCACTAAAAAATATATAAATATAAGTAACATACCTTATTTCAATTTTTAATAAAAATGCAATTAAAAATTAAAATATCCCTTTATTTTATTCTAAACATTTTTGGATAATATTAGTGTTACTGCTTATAAGATTAAAAACAAAACAGGCTCAAGGCCATAAGAATTATCATAATTCACTTGTTTATAAGTGCCTTGAGATGTTCCATGCTCTGTTTGTTTATAATGATTTCCTTTGGAATATTCCCCTGTCTTGTAACAGCTTAAACAATTATTCCTCTCCTGTTTAAACATTGTGGTAAATATATATCTGGTCTTTGTTGAGAATCATACTTTCTAAAATGTTATATCTATCATTTCAATATTTTTCAAAGGGAAATTAAACATTGAAAGAAAAGCAATATGGTAGACATTTCCTCAGGTTATCATTGCTTAAAATTTTATATAAAATTTTGGCTGGGTGTGGTAGCTCACATCTGTAATCCTAGCACTCTGAGAGGCAGAGGTGGGAGGATCACTTGACATCAGGAGTTTGAGAGCAGCCTGAGCAAGACTGAGACCACATCTCTATTAAAAATAGAAAAAAAATGGGCATGGTGGTGCATGCCTGTTCTCCCAGATACTTTGGAGGCTGAGGCAGGAGGATCACTTGAGTCCAGGAGTTTGAGGTTGCAATGAGCTATGATCACACCACTGCACTCTAGCCAGGGCAACAGAGTGAGATTCTATCTCAAAAAAAAAAAAAAAAAAAAAAAAGTTGTTTAAAATGTCATCTTTTGTTTTCTATTTATCTCTTCTTTGTCTACCAATTATCTTAAGTCTATTTCATAATTATTTTTAGAACTTTCTCCTGTTTTAGGTTGTAAATACTATATAATATAAAATTAATACTAAGAAAAAAGCTTTACTTTTAGCTTCTATACAACTGCTACTGCTAAAATATACATAGTTGGATCTGACAAAAATTTAAAAGTACATTATATGAACTTATCCAACTGCCTGGGGACATTTATGTAAATATTTAATCTTGATAACTTCTATATTTCTCAGTAATGTAGAAATTTTTCATAATGTGCAGGCAATGAAACAATTTAAAATATTGAAGTAGCCCATAAAAAGATATTATTGGGTGTGTTATAGTATGTGTTTACATGCAGACATATATATGTGGGTATATGTAAAATCATATATATTTGTTTTATATATACATACATTCATATGTATGTATGGGCCAATGCAGGATATTTTCAAAAATTATTCTCAATCTTAACTGACCATACACAACATGAGAACAGATGACATATCTTTTTAAAAAATTATTTAATTTCTACCCTTTAAACTCTCATAAAACCAAACTATTCAAATTTATCTGCAGGCTAAACCCTTAATGTTTATCTAGGACATTGTTACTTAAACTGTGGTCCTTGGACAAACACCATTAGCAATGCAATTCATAACTATAGGGCAGCATACTTCAGTTGATTCTGAGGCACTCTAAAGTTTGAAAAACTTTGGTCTAGGAGAAACTAAGATATGCATCAGTTATCATCAATCACCCATATCACTGCAATTATCCTTGAATTCTCTATCTCCTTTCTGCCCAGCTGACACCCTTTCTCACAGAACAAATAACATAAATGATCCAGTATCCATTATCTCCCTTATGTGACTTGCTAGACCTCTTTCTCTAGCGGCCCATCTGTTCTTTGCACCTCCAGTCCAAATCCATGGAGTAAACTCCCTAATTCCCAGACTGCTTAACAATAGTCCATATTCCAGTAAGATAGAATTTTGGCATAATATATGAGGTTCTTCATGATCTACTCTATTATTCTCTCATTTTTTTCTTTTTTCTTTCAGAAATTTCATCACCCCTTCTCTACTCTATTTTCAGATAACATGGGCTATGTTTTTCTCTCAGCGCACAATGCTGGTCTGTCTGTGCTTAGCATATGCGGTG
>RJWJ010046507.1:0-11331 GCA_004363605.1 Indri indri | reverse complement strand
ACTCAGTAGTTTGTCTATTTTTCTCTAACCAACCTCTTCAAAGAGTGAGCTCTTGCATTAACTAATTGTTTTTTAATTTGTTTTACTTTCTAATTCACTAGTTTATTATTTTCTTCCTTCTTATTTGTTGGGACAGTTTGTTGTTTTTCTAACTTCTTTGAATACTAAATTCATTTATTTTCTTTGTCCTTCTCTACTTATACATTTGCTTAGGGCTGTGTAATTTTCTTCTTTTTTTTGAGACAGAGTCTCACTGTGTTGCCCGGGCTAGAGTGCCGTGGCGTCAGCCTAGCTCACAGCAACCTCAAACTCCTGGGCTCAAGTGATCCTTCTGCCTCAGCCTCCTGAGTAGCTGGGACTACAGGCATGCGCCACCATGCCCGGCTAATTTTTTCTATGTATTTTTAGTTGTCTGATTAATTTCTTTCTATTTTTAATAGAGACGGCATCTCGCTCTTGCTCAGGCTGGTTTCGAACTCCTGAGCTCAAACATTCCGCCCGCCTCGGCCTCCCAGAGGTAATTTTCTTCTTAACAACCCAGTTTTAGCCATATGACAGAGGGTTTGATGTGTATTAACTTCATTTCATTATTTGAGATATTGAGAAATTTGGGGTTGAATTTTTTCTTCTCTCTCTTTCTGTCTCTGTCTCTGTCTCTCTGTCTCTATGTCTCTCACTCTATGTCTCTGTCTCATTCTCTGTCTTTCTGTATTTCTGTCTCTCTGTGTGTGTCTCTGTCTCACTCTCTCTCTGTCTCCCCACTACGACATACTCCGTCTTCTTACCAGGTGGGCAGTAGATTTTTTCCCTTCTAATTTTGTTGCTAATTTCTAGCTTTCTTCTATTGTGATTAGAAAGTGGTCTGTACTGTTTCTACTTTTTGAAATTTATTAAGATTTTCTTTGTGGTCTGATATATCATCCGTCGGTATAAACATTACACAGTATGGAATAAAAGATGTATCCTCTATTATTAATATCAGTGTATAGCATTTGATACAAAACTACAAAGTCAGCTTTACTAAATATACATCCAGAGCCTCTAAATCTGTATTTTTCATTTCCTTATCTACTATCCACCGTGGGCTGGGAGAGGTGAGCTACAATGGAGTGTCAGTCCTTGGTGTCTGTTGGAAGCTGATGCTCTGATCATTTTGATGCTATCTGCCATTGTGCTCTCTTATCACTGAAGTTTTAGCCTAACTGTAGGTGCCCTTTGTCATTATAAAATGTTCCCATTTGTCTTGGTTGCCTCTTTTAACCTTGGATTCAATATTGTCTGTTATTAATATCATGAACCAGCTTTCTTTTTGTTAACCTTTATCTGTGGCCAGGCGCTCACGCCTGTAATCGTAGCACTCTGGGGGGCCAAGGTGGGAGGATCGCATGAGCTCAGGTGTTCAAGAGCAGCCTAAGCAAGAGCAAGACCCCGTCTCTACAAAACAAAAAGAAAAATTAGCCGGGTGTGGTGGTGGGCACCTATAGTCCCAGCTACCCGGGAGGCTGAGGTAGGAGGATCACTGGAGCCCAGGAATTTGAGGCTATCGTGCACAATGATTATTCACTCTTGATCAAGGCCAGCAGTGGCTTTCAGTGGGGAATCACATGGAGCTTTAGATATCATTGAATCTCATTGTGAGAAAGGCACTCGCCTTCAGTTTCTTTTTAGCACTTCTGATGACACAAGAAAGTTTCGTTTTGTGCTAGTGTGTCTTTCACACCTCTCTAAGACTTGCCAACCTCCTACCTTTTTATTTTTTAATTTCTGATGGCCAGGTATGGTCCCAGTGCTTCAGCACCAGCAATTTTCAGGGCTAGTTGATTCAGCGGGTGAGTTGCCAGCCTCCTTAGCGGATTCCAGCTTCCGTGGCCAGCATCCTCCAAACTCCCTTTTTTTTGAAGCCTTCGTATCTAACTGGCAAATACATAATCTTATTCAGATAAATTTTTCCGATTATCAGCCTCCCTTTTTAACAGAGAGAGTGAGCCTGAGTCTCAAATCTTTCAACAGGAAACAGGTATTAATAGCTAGAATTCAGCGACACTCGATTGTTTTCACGGTTTTTACTTTTACAGTTTTTTTCTTCTGTGGCAAGTGATACTAGTTTCGCATTTTTCATAATGCTAAACAGTTTCCTTCAAAGCCACTTTTTTTTTTGAGACAGGGTCTCACTGTTGCCCAGGCTGGAGTACAGTGGTGTCATCATAGCTCACCACAACCTCGCATTCCTGAGCTCAAGCTGTCCTCCAGCCTCAGCCTCAGCCTCATGAGTAGCTGGGACTACAGGCACATGCCACCATGCCCAGCTAATTTTTTTCTTATTTTTTTGTAGAGCCAGGGGTCTCACTATGTTGCCCAGCCTGGTCTGAAACTCCTGGCTTCAGGTGATCCTCCCACCTTGGCCTCCCAAATTGCTAGGGTTACAGGTATGAGCCACTGCACCTGACCTAAAACCGCATTTATTTGGCCAATAAAAAAGGAAACAATTTAAAAACCTTAAATCAATAAAAATGTGAGTGGTACTCAGGACAAAAATAGAGAGGGGGCACTTGAGTGATAAGTTTGGGAAAATCCTAAAATAGATCAGCTGTACAATGTCTTCTAGTGAAAATCCTACAGCTCAGTGAGTGTGAAAAACACAACACTCATCATGCTTTTTCTTGTTCTCTCACTCAATAACACAAAAATAATAAACACAGAAGACCTCTGTGACTCCAAAATCTGGGGACATTTTTCCCTGCTAGCAAGCAAGCAGTCGGTTCTACGGCGGATACCAGCTGGGTGTCCTGCAATTCAATTCTGACACTTCCTACCTGGAAGTTGGATCCCACAGGGCAAGGGCTCAGTCCCTAACACTGTCCCCCATCTTCAGACACCAGTCTCAAATCCAGGCCTCTGGAACTTCCGACTGACTGGCTTCAAGCTACAGCCCCCTTTTTGGATTCGGTTAATTTGCTAGAGTGGCTGGCAGAACTCAGAACTAGTTTTGTTATAAAGGGTATTGCAAAGGATACAGATAAGAGATGGGTAGGGTGAGCCATGTGGGAAGGGGTGGAGCTCCCATGCCCTCCAGGAACCTCCAAGTGTTCAGCTACCTGGAAGTTCTGTCCTTTGGGTTTTTATGGAAGCCACATTACATAGGTGTGATTGAGTAAGCCATTGGCCACTGGTGATCAACTTAACCTTCAGTTCCTGCCCCTCCCCAGAGTTGAGGGTGGGGCTGAAAGTTCCAACCCTCTAATCCTGCCTTGATCTTTCTGGTGACCAGCCCCACCCTGAAGCCATCAATCATGAGCATACAAAAAGTCATCGTTTTGGAGATTCCAGGGATATTAAGAGTTGTATGCCAGGAAACGGGGACAAAAGACCAAATTTATATTTCACAATATCATAAGCTCCTGTAGGGCTCCCCAGGTGTCTGTTGAGTCATGCCTTTGTCTAACACTAGATTCACAATCCATGAGGGCACTGACTGTGTCTTGCCAGTCTTTGATCCCAGCTCTTCACAAAAGTGCTGGCAAATTCAAACACTCCAGTACCATTCGTGGGAGAGGACTGAGTCGCCAATGATTCATAATCCTGTCCTCAGCTAAATCGTGTTATCCCCATACTGCTAGCAGGAGGAGGAGGACTTGTAGTAGGAGTAGTAACAGTAATAGTAGCAGCTGTAGTAAAGGGAGTAGTTGTTGTTGTAGTAATAGTAGAAATATTCATAGCAGTAATCGTAGCAGCCATTTATTGAGCACCTAATGTGGGCCAAGTACTGGGTTTCACTCTATATGCATCTGCTCATTTAGTTCTCATCTCGACCCTGAGGCAGCTACTCTTATCACCTCCATTTCACAGATGAGGACATTGAGGCTTAATAAGGTAAAATAATTTACCCAAAGCCACATAGCTGGGAACTAGCAGAGCTGGGAGTCTAAGGTCAGTCTGACTCCCAGGGTGGTGCTCTTAGGGGCCACAGAGACAATACTTCCCACAAGGGTCTCCAGAAAACAATGCTCTGTACCTCTCTGAAGGCGACAGGAATGCCGCTTCAGCAATTCATGTATAATTTAAGGGAATTGTGAAGCAGCTGGAATATTTAAATTACGTCTTAGTGATGTAAAAATCTGCTTCTCTTCAATCTACCTTCCCCCCAAGTTCAGTAGACTATCTGAGAACTCTCCCGTCTCCACTCCTTCTCCAAACACCCCCTCAGCCCCAGCCTCTGGTCTCTCTCATTTCACTGAAGAAATGAGATTCAGATGGAAAAATACTGGAACAAGCTTGACCGAGGTTCTCTAATAAAGACACTGTGCATCACGCATCAGCTGCTGCTGTTGCTATGGTGACAGCCACAATTTCTCCCAGACAGCTTGGGTCTGAAGGGAGGGTGTACCCTAGGGGAACAAGTGGATTTCTCCAACCTGTCAGTCCCTCTCACCTTGCCCGTTTCTCTCGCCTCCCCCACTCTCTCCAGCCCCCGCACTTCCTTAGATGATGCTGACAGGGGTACCAGCACCCCCGGGCCATCATAATTAGCATCTGGCTGCGAGCCCAGTCTTCTGGCAGCACATTCCTCACCTTCCTCGCCAGCCAATCTCCTTCCCCCAGCATCCCTCCAACAGCACTGCAGCAGCTGCGGCACCAACAGCCTCAGCCCCAAGGTCACCACCAGCACCAACAATGACGAAGCACCCCCTTCCTCCCTGAGCGAACATGACACCACTTAATGGTTAAGGCCTCACTGTTGTCGAAGCCATTTGGGGTCCTAAAATTAGGATTCTGAAAAAAGAGGTGGTCCTTAGGAGGATGGGTAAGGCTAAACTCCAGTTCTTAGAGGGGTTAAGAGACTCATTTGGCTTCAAATTCATCAATGAAGTTCTCCAGGGCAGAGAGAATGGAGGAAGAGGGGTGTAAGGCATCCCAGAGGGGCGAGGAGAGAATCAGAAGTCCATGCGTCAGTGCGGCTTGGCAGCTGCAGGATGACGATGGTGTGGTGATGAGGATAATCGTGGTCATAATCACCCTGGTGACAATGGCACCATTTATTGAGCATTCGTGGTGTGCTGGACACCGTCCCAAGCGCTTTGCATGCAATCCTCCAATTGACTATGTAGTAGTATGTAGTAGCCACAAGGCAGCCTCTGTCATACACCCATTTCACAGATGGAAATCTAAAGCCTAGAAAACACCCTGAGGAAACAATCATAGATATCCAAAATGCGGAGCATGCTCCAAGACAACTGGCCTGGATTCTTGAAAAATATCAATGTCATTTACAAAACAGTAGAAATCTTTTCTAGAAAAAAGAGTAAAGGGACAAAAACCAAATGTAATTTCTGTTCCTAGATTGGATCCTGACCAAAAAAAAAAGCCATGAAAGACTCCTGAGGGACATTAGGTGACATTTGAATATGGACAACATATGAGATAGCATTTGGAAATCATTGTTAATTTTTTTTTTTTTTGAGACAGTCTATCTTTGTTGCCTGGGCTAGAGTGCAGTGGGGTCATCATAGCTCACTACAACCTCAAACTTCTGGGCTCAGGGGATCCTCCCACCTCAGCCTCCTGAGTAGCTGGGACTACAGGTGTGCACCACCAAGCATGGCTAATTTTTCTATTTTTTGTAGAGACGGGGTCTCATTCTTGCTCACACTGGTCTTGAACTGCTAGCCTCAAGTGATCCTCCTGCTTTAGCCTGCAAAGTGAGAGGATTATAGCTGTGAGCCACTGCGCCAGCCTGTTAATTTTCTTTAAGTGTGATTCAGGTATTGTGTTTATGTAGGAGAATAGTCTTCTTTTTAAGTGATACAGGGCAATGCATTTAGGGGAGATGCTTGTAACTTACTTGTAGATATACTTACACACATGTACACATGCATATATATTTACATATATAGCAAATACAGCACAATATTAACAATTTTTGAATCTAGATGGTTCTATTCTTTCAACTTTTCTGCATGTATGAAAACTTTAATAATAAGAGTCATGAGGGAAAGTAGAAAAGAAAGCTTAGGTAACTTGTCCAAGGCTCAAGTTTCAGAACTGAACACAGATTTGGGCCATCTGGCTCCAAAGCTATGTTCTGGAACAATGTTCCACAGCCTTCCCAGAGAGGAGAGGGCTTCGTTCACCTAGGGAGGCCAGAGGGTCCCCTTTTGCAAGAGGCCATGTCCCAGGTAAAGATCAGGAGGCAGGTTCTGGAGAATGGGAGAATCGCACCAGTTCAAGTAACGAAACAATCTTTCAACAATTATTCATTCAAGAAATATTTTTGTGAGACAAGTATGTAACATTTGCTGCAGGGATGCAGTGGGAATAAACACACACAAAAGCCCTTGCCCTCATACAGCTTGCAGCTCACCCGCCTCGGGTAATATTCTCAGCAGCAAAGTCTGGCATCAGATGCCATCCAAAACACATTTCTGGGTACAGCCTAGGAAAGGAGTTGGGAAAGATAGCCCATGATCATTTTCGTAGCACTAAAAAATATCACCAACATCAAAACATCAACGTCAGCAACGTTATCATCAAGAGTATTTCTTAAAAGCACTATGTCCAAGATTTACTTTCAACACTAGACATAACAAGCCTTAAAGGCTAGAAAATTAAATTATAACAGATAAGAACTTAATAAATGTCTTCCTTGTTTTATCTGTGTGTTGCCCAAAATTCACTGCCATGTTGCCAGCTTTGGTGGTTGTTTTTAGTTTCCAATCGATCCTCAATAAGCCGGGAGCTAAGCAGTCGTTCTAACCCTGGTTACATGTTAGAATCACCTCTGAAGCTTTGCCAACTGCTGAGACCCAAGCATGACCCTTCATGGGTCTCTGAATGAACTGAGGTAGGGTCTAGTCAAAAATATGCTATAGGAGCAGGGTAGTGACCCGTATCTATTGCCTTTCTGCCCTCTTGCTCCGAAGACTGGTTGCAGCATCTACTAACCTTAAAGACATATTGATTGGCCAAGTGCGGTGGCTCACGCCTGTAATCCTAACACTCTGGGAGGCCAAGGTGGGAGGATTGCTTGAGCTCAGGAGTTTGAGACTAGCCTGAGGAGGAGTGAGATCCCTGTCTCTACCGAAAAGAAAGGGGAAAAAACCCAGCCAGGTGTTGCAGTGCCTGTAGTCCCAGCTACCCGGGAGGCTGAGGCAGAAGGATCCTTGAGCCCAGGAGTCAGAGGTTGCAGTGAGCTACAATGATGCCACTGCACTCTGCCCAGGGTGGCAGAATGAGACTCTATCTCAAGAAAAACAAACAAGGCAACTGAGCACCCCTCCTTATAACCTCCCACCCTTTTTTATAAAATAAAAATTGGAAAAATAAGGACATTCTGACAACACACATGTAGATCAATAAATTAAACTCATAGATTTCCAATTAATAAAAAATGAGACTTATAAAATATTTAATAACATGAGATGAATTATAAAGAAGAAAGAGCTCAGATGAAAATGTTTCTCTTGAAACAAAGATTTCCTGCAAAGAAGACAGCACATTTGAAAAATGGTCTATGCTCAATGAGATAAAAGGGTAGCTAATAGGCCAACAGTGAAATTTTTTAAAAAAGAAGTGGATGCAAAGGAAAACACATTAACTTAATAAAAAATCTCATTGGAAACAGGAAAAGCAGAAATGACTCAGGAGAAAGTTATATCAGTGCAACGAAAGAAGAACTTGGGAAACATAGAGGAAATAAATCAAGAAGTGAAAAGGTAATAGAAGAAAATGATCATGGAGCTTCCGAGTTTGGTGCGGTTGGAAAGAACTGGCAATGTGAATCTTAAAGCTAAAATTCGTGATACGACACAGCAGTGGTTCGTTCCCCAGAATCACCATCACAGGGATGGGGTCGGTACACAAAAACCCCTAGGGGGCGCCCTCTTATAGATAATAAAAATCTGGTTGTGGGACCGTCACATCAGACATGGAAGCATCTAGAACTCCCTTAGTGAACAGTCTGAAGGGAGTTCAACCCTATCCCGAGTCTCTCCCCAGGAGTAAAACCTACATTTTACAAATCATTTTTATTGACAATAGCATTTTGCAAATTTACCATTTTCAGATCCTAAATGCAAGTCGGTCTCTGAACATGTATTAATAAAATGAAAAAAACTGATGGGGAGGAGCTGGTTTAAAATTAAGACAAAACAGCTGTTTGGATATGATTATTTAGAAGGGAAATAAAAATGAAAATCCCAACGGCAAATTGGTTCAAAAATTTCTCAGTCCTAGGTACCTCTTTTCAGGCCAATTCAGACCAAATGCTAATGTTTTATGAATGGTCTACTTTTTATTTCCAATGTGTGATTCAAAAATAAAATAGTTTGAAAGGATTCTGGGGGCTCAGAAACCGCGAGTAGCCGGTTTGCCAGGGTGGCATGAACAATCTGGAACTAACTGGAAGGGACTTAGCAAGTAACAGTCTGGATTTCAGGTGAAAGTGAGACGTCTTTCCCTCTCCATTGCAATAGTTACACAAAAAAAGAAGGCAAATTCTTCAAGGTATAGCTGCAAAAGCTGAGGCTCTGTAAGGTAATCCTTTTAAGCATTATTTATTCTCTTAAAACACTGCCCTCCGCCCCCAACACACACACACCTTGGTCTAAATCTCAACAATCATGTAAACTCTTTTTAAAAGGATCACAAGAGGCCAGGTGGTCACGCCTATAATCCTAGCACTCTGGGAGGTGGGAGGATCCTTGAGGCCAGGAGTTCAAGAACAGCCTGAGCAAGGGCAAGACTTTGTTGCTACTAAAAATAGAAAAAAAAATTAGCCGTGGGTGGTGATGCGCTCCTGTACTCACAGCTACTTGGGAGGCTGAGGCAGGAGAATCACTTGAGCCCAGGAGTTCAAGGCCGCAGTGAGCTATGATGACACTACTGCAACTCCAGCCTGGGTGACAGAGGGAGACACCGTCCCAAAAAAAGAAAAAGAAAGATTATGGAAAGGCTGCCATAGTAACCTCTCAGTGAAGCCACCCAGAGTCTCCAACCAACACCACCAATTTCAGGCAGTTTCTGATCCCAAGGAGGGAAAAAAATCAAAGAAGTGCAAGGCCTAGGATGGACAGAGAGAACACATTGGAATTACAAAAGAAGCATAAAAAGATATTTTGCATGAGAAAAGCTATGGTTCTTCCTTTACTTCCTAGAAGTAAAGGCCTGAATTTCCTAAGATTTCAGGTCACTAAAGGATATGGCTGTGTTTTAGCTTGAAAAAGGGACATCCCATATGTAAAAGAGGGTTTATTTTAGAGATGGGGTATTGAGTACCCACATGGGATCTAGGAATTCATACCACCTCGTCCTTTGCACTCCTGGAGACCTTTGCTGCTCTGTCTACTGGAGGTTACACAACTTCGCAATCACAGAGCCCAAAAGGATGTGCCACCCTCGGCTTTTCTTCCTACTTTTTTCCCACCCGTCCCAAGCAATCCTGTTTATCTTGCCTAATGAAACTATTCCCGACCAATGTATTAAGACTGAATGAAAAAAGAAGGGCTGGCCTCCTCCCAGAGACTAAATAACTTCCAGGATGGACATTTAATTCAGATAATGCCTCAGAATTCTTGTGTGTGTCAACAGGCTAGAAAGAGTCAAGAGTGATTTACACTCACTATCTCTACTTCCTCACCTCTCCATCACTCCTCGCCTTCTCCCCTACCCACTCCCCACTTC
Source organism: Indri indri (assembly GCA_004363605.1). Classification (NCBI taxonomy): domain Eukaryota; kingdom Metazoa; phylum Chordata; class Mammalia; order Primates; family Indriidae; genus Indri; species Indri indri. Next base: position 1,656 of record RJWJ010046507.1, on the reverse strand, counting down.
CGAAACTGTTCTCATCAAGGTCATCCACCAATGACCTCTTTTTTGCACCCATGGAGACATCTTGATTTCTTGACTGTGTTTGACAGAGCTGATCACTTTTTTTCCTTTCAATTTCTCTTCTCCTGCAGAATCCAAGACATCCCCATCCTGTCTCTCTGACTGTTCCATTATCTTTCCTCTTTCCTTTTTCCCACCCCTTAGAAATTCCTGTTTCCCATGGTTCCACCAGCCTACTTTTCTCTCTGCATTCCCTGGTGTGGCTTTCACTGTCGCCACGGTGCCAGTGACTTCTTATCGCCCGTCTCCAGTTCAGGCGTCATGTCTGAGCTCCTCAACTGGTGTCTAATCACCTCCTGACCATCACCTGGTTGTCGCACAGATTCCTTAAATTCACCATGTCTAGACCTGAGCTTATTATTCCTCCCTAAATCTGTTATGCCTCCAGTTTTCTTCCTCTCGGGGAAAGGTACCAGAATCCACCAGCTGCCCAAACTTGAAACATGGGAGTTCACCGTGAATTCCTCCCCTTCCCCTCACTCAGCCCATCTCACTGGTCACAGACTGAGCCCACCTGTCTAGTAGCACGTGAATGGCATGGCGCTGCCTTGTGTCTTATGCTGGTTATCTCTCAGTTGCCTTGTCTTGTTTCTGCTCTGCGGTAAACTCTGCAAGGGCTTGTGCTTTCTCTGTCTTGTTCAGCGACTCTTCTCCCCAGTACCTAGAATAGTGCCTGGGCACACAGTGGGTACTCGATGTACATCTATTGAGTTAGTGAATGACTGTTCTATCCACCCCTGCCTTCAACTGCATGTGCCCCCTCTATTCTCTCTCTGCAGATCCACTGTTGCTGTGGTTGCTGGATTACCTTGGTAGGTATTCTCCAAGGTGGGCCCCAGGGGTTCTTGCCTTCTGATATTCACACCCTTGTGTAATCTCTGCCCCGTGAGTGTGGGCTGGGTGGACTAAAACACTTCTAATGAACAAAATATGGCAAAAGTGATAGGATGAGGTGATAAGAAAGACTCTGGCTTCCGTCGTGTGTACCTTCTCTTGCTCACTCTCTCTGAGGGAGACAGCTATTATGTCGAGAGCTCTCCTACAGGAAGGCCCACGGGGCAATCATCTGCGGAAGAACCTCCAGCCAACAGCCAGCAGGGAGGCTTGCCAACAACCACGCACGTGAGCTTAGAAGTGGATTCTCCCGTGACACTTTAGGCCTGATGTTTTTTTTAAAAAAAAAAAGAGGAAGTAGATTCTCCCTGACTTGAGCCATCAGACAAGACTGTAGTCCAGGCCGATACCTTGACTGCAGCTTTGTGAGAAACTGTAAGATAATAAATATTCGTTCTTTTAAGCTCCTTAATTCTGGGGAAATTTGTTATGCAGAGATAGATATAACTAATACTTGACCTAATGTTCATGTTCAAACTGTAAGCTCTAAACTCTTCAATGGCCTACATTAACTGTGTTATGTCCACACTATGAGATACTATGGAACAGGTGCAGTGGCTCACACCTGTAATCCCAGCACTTTGGGAGGCCGAGGCAGGAGGATCACTCAAGCCCAGGAGTTTGAGGCTGCAGTGAGCTATGATCATGCCACTGCACTCCAGCCTGGAATACAGAGTGAGACCCTGTCTCAAAAAAAAAAAAAAA
>RJWJ010046506.1:0-11323 GCA_004363605.1 Indri indri | reverse complement strand
ATTTGCTGAAATAAAAAAAAAAAAAGAAAAAGAATTGGACAATTTTATTATGGTGGTCTGGTGAATGTTATCCTTCATTAGATAAGTGCTAGATATTAAGAAAGAAATATGGTCTCTTACAACATACCAAAAGAAATAAGAATAATAACATTCTAATTATTAGTGTCATTAGGAATAGGCTTTTTAAAATGTATTCACTATATCTTCATTTACCAAATGAACATGTTTATTTTTATAACGAAAAAATGCCCTAATTTAAATCTATGTAATTATTTTCTAAGTAAAATATTAAAGTTCAAGAATCATCAACTTTTATAATAATGGTACAACCCACGACTTACGCCTACACAACATCCCCACTTTAGGGAAGAACTGAACTTGACTTAGAAAATCTAGCTTCCAATTCTCATTACTAACTGTGATGATTAATTTTATGTGTCAGCTTGACTGGGCTAAAAGATGCCCATATAGTTGATAAAACATTATTTCTGAATGTGTCTGTGAGGGTGTTTCTGGAAGATATTAAGCATTCAAATGAGTTGACTTAGTAAAGAAAATTACCCTTACCAATGTGGGCAGATAATACATAATTGCTGAGGGCCTGCATTCACTCTCTCTTCTCTCTTCATCTTTCTTTAATCTTAGCTATCTGACTGTCATTGTTCTTGGGGCTTCAGACTCGCCCGGAGACTTACACCATTGGTTCTCCCAGTTCTCAGGCCTTCAGGTTTGGGCTGGAGCTATACCATTGGCTCTCTTGGGCCTCCAGCTTACAGAGAACACATCACAGGACTTCCCAAGCTACATATTTGCATGAACCAATCCCTCACTATAGACCCCTTTCTATATACCTCTATATATCCTGTTGGTTCTGTTTCTCTGGAGAACCCTGACTAATACACTAGCTGTGGAATTTGGTTAAGTCACTTTCATTCTCTAAGCTTTCATTTCCTAACAGGTAAAATCACAATGATGATGGTTACCCACTTTCTTCACAGAGTTATGAAGAACAAATGATAAAATGTATTTCCAACAACAATTGGAAATCTACAAAGTATGGTATAAACAATGCTAAGATGCATGTTAGCTCAATGTCATACAAAAGAGTCACTTTATTAAATCTTTGTCTTGTTTTCTTTTTATAATGTACTATGATGTATTCTTACTTAAAATGAAAATGTAAGAATACCTAAAAAGTAGGAGGAAATAAAAGTCAACCATAAATATCACCATCCAGAAAAAAAACTCCCATTAACGTTATACCTATATATATTATGGATAGTATTACATATAATAACATATAATTGAATTTACTCCAGATGGTTCATATAAAAAAAACTCATGAAGAGGCTGCTTTCAGAAGTGTGGCCAGGTAAAGGGATTAAACGAGGGACATCGGGGCACGGAGAACAGCAAAAGTGGAAAGCTATGACCACCGCTTAGCCAGAGGCAGGTGGAGAACATACAGCTACTTGGCAGGAACTATAATCACAGAGAGCCAGAGATTTGGTGTCAAAACAGGAAGAAATCAGTCACCAGACCATTTTATTCTTCAGCCTTCCAATTTTATGCTGGTGCCTCCAATTAGCCAAAAATAATTGGAAGGAAGCTCCTGATAAAGAAGTTTCCAAAATACAATCCATAAGAATTACCCTCTCAGAACACAGAACAAGGCAGAGAAGAGTGGAAGATCACCTAATAGGAGATGGTCAAATAGAGAAAAATTAGCATATATATTAAAATGGTGTATATATAGCATACAGTTTAATTTGGCATATTAAACTTTCAGATCACATAACATCAATGAGCATTTGAAGAATGAAATTAGACCCTTATCTTACACCATATGCAAAAGTCAACTCAAAATGGATCAAAGTCGTAAACATAAGACCTGAAACTATAAAACGACTAGAAGAAAACATAGAGGAAAAGCTCCATGATGTGGGTCTGGGAAATGACTTTTTGAATATTATCCAAAAGTGCAAACAAAAATAGACAAATGGAATGGCATCAAACAAAATCTTCTGCACAGCACAGAAAACAACAAAGTGAAGAGAAAACACACAGAATTCCTTACAGTTTTGTAATTATTAGATCATAATTTTGTTATATTACCCACTATTGAAATCTGATATGAGTTATTTTAAACTTAGAGAAGACAGAAATACAGAAATGCAAATCACAGATCAGAAGGTGATTTGGTGAAATCATATGACTGACTGACACTTTTTTATAATCTACTCTTTGTGTATACAAAGAAAGAAACAAAGATCCTATGGCAGACTAAAAGAACACTGCCATGGTGCTTTGCAACTACTTTTCTACCATCTAAAGGTGGACTCTATTTCCCTACCCCTAAAATCTGCATTGGCCTTGTGTCTTGCTTTGACCAATAAACAGAATGTAACAGAAGTGATGTCATGGGAATTCCAGAGTCTGGAGTTTAGGAGACTTTAAAGTTGCTTTAATCCTGTTGGAACACTGCCCTGACCTAGCCATGTAAGGAAGCTGGTCTAGCCTGCTGGAGGCTATGAGGCCATGCAGAGGAACCAGGTGCCTTGGTCAGCAGTCAGCACCAACAGCCAGGGCCACATTGGACCCTCCATGCCAGGTGACCCTTTGGCTGAATGTAGCTGCATGCACAAGCTTAGGCAAAACCAGCAGTGGAATCTTACAGCCAACCCACAGAACCGTGAGAAAGAATAAATCCTTATTGTATGAGTCACTAGATTTTGGGATGGTTTGTTTCTCAGCAATCATTAACAGATACAGACCTCGTAAGAGGCACTGGACATGTCTCTGAATCACCAGTTGATTTCAGTTTCATCCTGTGATACAGATGTGGAAACCAAGAGACTGGGAACCTTTTTTCCCAGAAGAAAATGAAGTCATTTGCATCTGAACATGAAAGAATCATGAATAAGTTGATAAAAAATCAAGGTGTGTTCGTTTTTGAGAAGAAAGGGCTATTAATAAAATTAAATTACTTGTGTAAACCACACCACAACTAAAGAGCAAACCCACTTCCAGAGTGTGTATGGGCTTCTTTGGGCCATCCTCCCATGGGCAGACCACACTGCCAGTATGCTCATCCCTGGGCAAACAAGGCTCCTCAGTTTGCAGGACACAGCTGCAGTGGGGAGACAAGGCAGAGACCTGTAGATTTTCCAAGCATCATCACATTCTAGAACAGAAGTCTGAAAAATTCAAGAACTGTAAATTCAAACCTGGCCTTTCAAGTTATGATGGAGATATATTTTCCAAGAGTCGAAGGTAAAACATTTTACTTAAGTTTGTTAACTTGAGTTAAAACTTCAATATATTTAGACTAACATTATCTGGACCTCCATTTTAGTATTTAGTATCTCAAACCCCACGAATTTCAGAAGTAGTCCCTAGCCGTCTAAATTGAGCTCCACTGACCCCCAGGGGCCTCTGGATATATTCCTTCCCATCACATGTTCACTTTTGATGATAATATTTTCATCATTTGGGTTTCAATTGAACAAATATTGGCTAAGCACTTGCAATATGCTGAATATGCTATAAGGTGATACTTGATCATTGCTGAAATAATTCTTTGGTTGAAAATAAATATCCCCAATATTTTTAATTTTACAACACCACAAGACAGTTTTGTGAAACTTGATATAACTTTAAGCAATTTTGTTTTCTTTTTATACCCTCATTTGTAACTTCTTTTTAATAAGGAACTGAAATGTAGATGGGATTATAGCTATTCTTTATAGTTTTCTTGTTTTCTTTTTCTTGTTTTCTTTTTTTAAGAATGGGTTTGGGCCGGGCGCGGTGGCTCGCACCTGTAATCCTAGCACTCTGGGAGGCCGAGGCAGACGGATTGTTTGAGCTCAGGAGTTCGAAACCAGCCTGAGCAAGAGTGAGACCCCGTCTCTACCAAAAATAGAAAGAAATTAATTGGACAACTAAAAATATATAGAAAAAATTAGCCAGGCATGGTGGCGCATGCCTGTAGTCCCAGCTACTCAGGAGGCTGAGGCAGGAGGATTGCTTGAGCCCAGGAGTTTGAGGTTGCTGTGAGCTAGGATGACGCCACGGCACTCTAGCCCGGGCAACACAGTGAGACTCTGTCTGAAAAAAAAAAAAAAAAAGAATGGGTTTGCATTGCTCTACAATAAAATTTAAAAAATACAAAAACACTCTAACGGTCTACAAAACTACAAAAGTATTCTGTGGCTAATTCCCTGAGCCAGGAAAGTAGCAAAATGGCAAATAAAAAGAAAGATTCAAAAGATATTTAGAAGGCATGTTGAATAAATCTCAGAGATAGAGAAAAGTTGAGAGTTAAAGGTGAGAGAGAGGTAGAACCAATAACAACGACGAGGCTTCTGGTTTAAGCAGTTGGTAAGAAAACAGCGCTGCTCTTTGCGACGGGGAACACATCTGGAGGGAAGCAGTTGAGAGAATGAAGACAGTAATTAAGTGCAAAAATGCTGCATGTGGAGAATGGATGAGGTGGAAGAGCACATCATCACAGTGTGACTCTTCTACCAATTAACTGAAGCCATGACCATCCTTGTTTTAGAAAAATCACCCTATTTGTTCACTTTTAGCATGTCTATTTGGATTGTAATCCATTTCTTGCTTTTCTTTTGCTCGATATTACATTTTGCTAGTGAGGCACCCCTCCTACAACAGACTGGCTCAGAGGAGTTGACTCCTAGAACCCCTGATGGAAACACTATGGGGAGAGGAAACTGGGTTCAAGTCTGGCTTGCTGCGGTGCTTCTCTTAATGGGTAGAAATGTAATATTCATTAAAAAGAATTCAGACGTCAATCACTCTAATGATCATGAAACTTCTTTCATCAATGCATAATAGAACAAAAAGATTGATTTTCATTAGGAATGACTTTCAACACTTTTTTTCACTTCTTGTATAAAAAGTAAGTAAGTCTGTTCAAAGTCTTGTAAGGTCCAAGATATGTCTGATCTGCTTGGAAAGAGTAGGTAAATTTTTACAGATTTTTCTGCCCTTCACCACCATAGTCAATTTAGAATGCTCCATTATCTGGTGAAATTTAGCAGCCTACAATTGCCTTCAATTAAGAAGCCCCTCACCTCTCAGTAAAGTGCTATTTTTGAAAAGGACATTTAGTATGACTAGGACATTATGCAGCTTCTTTTTTTCTTTTTTCTTTTTTTTTCCTGAGGTTGGGTTTGGAAGAAATGAGGAACAGGAAATAGCCATCGATGATATCATTTCATTGTTCATTTGTTCATTTACAGTCCCTAAAAGTTAGAAAATGATTGCTTAACCTTTTCTAAGCATCAATAAAAAACTGAACAGTTTCATGAGAGTAAGACCTCATCCACAGGCATCTGCATTTATAAGATGTTAAAGAAATGTGAGTCCTCCAGATTGCCTGGCCACTTTAGATTGTACAGATTTACCTTGTGTTGTTAAGATGGATTCTTGTTAAACTTGAAAGTCAGTCTATTTACAAACTTAGAAGCATTGAACTAGAAAGGCCCATAGAAGTCACACAATCCGACTTGGCTAATTAGAGCATCACATTCTCCTGGCCACAGTGAGTGATCCAAGGGCAGGCATGTGACCTAAGTCAATGAAACACACGGAGACTGAAGCCGGGAGAGTGGACAGGGAATCACACATGCCGCCCCCTTCCTTTCACAAATGTTCTGAGCATAATGAATGAGTGGCGTGTGTTGGTGTGTACTAAAGTTTTACGTGTTGAATGAATGAGTAAATGACAAAATTGAGGCCGAGAGAGATTAGGTAGTTTTTCCAAAATCACAGAGAGATGGTAAGGTAATAGTGAGAAATTTTCCAAAGAGATTTAAAGGGGGGGAAAAAAGAACAAGAGCAGCCCTCCAAGTGTCTCAAGCATGAAAGACATCTATTGACTCACATGACTAAAACCAAGTAGAAGAGGCTTTCAGACACAACTGGATGCAGGAGCTCAAAAGATGTCAAAAGGCTGAGTTTCTCTTTATTTCTCAGCTCTGCCTTTCTAAGTCACTGGCTTTACTTTCAGGATCCACAGGTGACCCCTAAAAGTCTATTCCTTACTGCCAAAAGTCCTGGAAGGAAAAAAAAAAAATGTGCATCTTTCCCAGGAGTCCTAGTACAAGCTTTTTTGGCTTTCACTGAAACTGACTGGATCATGTGACCAGTCTTCAATCACTTTTGCCGGGAGATTATAATGTTCCGATTGGCCCAGTCTGTGTTGCCTGCTTACCCAAGCCAGCGGGAGTCAACTCCAGAGTAAGATCAGGGTGATTCCTCAGGGAAATATCACCCTGCCATTATCAGGAGATTCCAGTTGGTAAAAAAACAGCTGCCCACACCAGCAGCCACACAGAATCTGGATCACCAGTGCCCTTCCTGTGTTCTGTTTATGTGTTCTGCTAGCACACAGGAGGCCCAAATGAAGTGTTGAAGAAAGCAGCAATACAGAATGGGCAATAGGATCCATCAGTGGCTAACCTCCTAGTTTTCCCAGTTTTGCTGAGGGGCAGCTAGCCCAGCTCTGCCAGCCCTAGGCATAGTTATAATTGGAGGCACATTCTTCCACAGGACATCTTCTGTAACATCTCTATCTGTCTACACTTTCCATGTCTACATGGATCGTCTGCTAACTTGCTTCTTAAGGCTCAATTAGCCATTCAGACACGACTGAGCTCTCTCTCTTTTCCTTCTTGGATTCAAAATTCCTAGAGAAGGAACTGTTTACCCCAGCTTGAAACATTTGTTCAACATGGGCCATCCAATTGTAACCAGAGAATAGGACATGGGGAACAAAAGAGCTGCTCCCATAGTGACAGTATAAACTGAGAAGAGATGGTTCCAAAAAAATTAGGGTGAGGGAAGAGAAGATTATACAACAGGTGTATAGGTCAGAGCAATTCCACTGCCTCTGGCTGGAGGTTCCTACTGCTGCTGTCTGGGGAGAACTCTGAGTGTGAGGCCAAGGTTATACCAAGGTATGCAGTGAAACTTTAGGCTGTAATTTCACATTCATTCCTTTATTTGATTAAAAAGGGAAAAAATATTTTTATTGATATAGATCATATCCTTCCTTCTTTACATTCTAAGTAGGATTATATGATTTTTAACTCAATTCACTAATTTTTCTATCAGTAAAAACTCATAAACGTTAAACACACATTCCTGCTAAGCATAGAGAAAAGTTATGTGCATGCATATATATAAATATAAGGTTTTAAACTTTGTTCTGGGTGTTAAGGTTGAGGCCATCTTTCTCACTTTTGTGTAGTTCATGGTCCCCAGTTTTCTGCTACAATTTTCCTGACTCAGATAAGATCTTTGGAGACATATTAAAGTTCTTAAAATTTACACAGGAAAATAAAACATAAAAACAAAACATTAAACATAATTAACACAGTGAGGATGAAATTAAACACACACTTGGACGTGTGTAGATGACACATTTGGATGTGTATTGACATTGAGTTTCTTTATTTCCCAGAGTTAATCTGATCTTCTTCACAAGCCCTGACTTTATTGGATAGTAGAGGGAAAACTTAAAATCAATTTTATCTATTAACCTTGATCCAACTCAATAAATTAAACAGTCTCATTGCATGATCCACTCTCTTGTTCAGATAAATTTTATGTCCTTACAGACTTCCTTGCCCTCCCCTTGTTCCTTTCCCAAATGGCAGGTGACATTGAGGGGCTGGGGAAGGAGGGGGTCCCATAGCCTCCTGGTGGCGGGGAGAAAAAGTCTCACTTTCTCACACATGGGTCCTCCTGTTCCCCTCGGGATCCCTTGAGCACTGAGATAATGTTCTTTGGCTTCTGGTGGTGACTCAGCCTGCTAGCCTCAAATGACAAAACCTGTGGCAGTTTCTCTTACTTTGATCAGTGTCCTGCAATCACCCCTACTGAACTGGCCCCTCCTCAGCAATTGCTGGGGTTGTATAAACCTCGAGATCTCACTGTAATATCCTGTTGACTCACAGGCAGAATGGTCCGCTCAATGATATCAGCAATAGGATCCTTTCTCAACCCTGAGACATCCCTCCTGGTAAGCTCGCCATCAACTACTTCTCACATCTCTTTGCAGAACCTGTGAGGATGTCTTGATACCTTTCACTTGGTGGAGATGGAATCCTCTCTACATAAGCACTCTACATCAAGGATCCCATTCTGAGGCAGCCACCACATGTTGGTATGGGAGGAGCCACCAAAAAAGGTGATCTCTTTTCAGACCTCTTAATGGAAAAGTAAAACTAAAGACCTTCCCTCATCTAATAAACCTTTGTTCAACAGTCACCTCTCTGACTGGTAGACTGCTAAACCCAGAAGGGGAAAATCAGGACAAGTATGTTTCAGCTCCTGGTTTGCCTTACTTACATTCCATTCTCCTTTTGACACTCAACTAGAAGGCAAAAGAGTTAAGATTTCTGTCTCTGCCTTTAAAACCATAACTTTCTCTACATTATGTCCGTCTCTTTCTCAAGGTAGAATTTTCCATCCCACTTTCTCTGATTCTATGTCATGTGGCTGCCAGGGAACAAGACAAAGTAGGAAGAGGAATAAAAAAACTCACTATTTAATATTTCCAATACATTTTCCCATTTACACTAGTGTGTTTGCATCAAAGAATGGTCAGTGCTATCAAAGATGCCTTTTGTTTTTCATTTGAAGTTGTTACCTTCTTTGGAAGGAGTTGGCCTGATTTATATTTTGCCTGTTTTATAAGAAGTCACATGTGGAGTCCTTTATAAAAGAGGCATGTATGACATTTTTGATTTATTCCTCTGGTGTTTTCATGTCCCTATATAAAGAGACACCCAAAAGAAGTCCTCTGGCTGACCCACCCCTAATCCAGCTTGGCCTGGACCATAACTTCCCTGATAAAAGAGAGATTTAACAACTGCTAAAGCACAAAAAAGAAAAAAATGAGACTTTCTTCCTAATGTAATTAAATGCATTGAGAAAGGGAAGCATTTTGGATAGAAGGTGAGCAGCCATCCAAAGCATTTATGCCAAGAATAAATATTTATGGATTTGTCTATTGATGGGAAGCTCTAGCCTGTGATTGCATTCTGGCTTGTGTGGTCTCTAAATAGTTCCCATGAACTCGCGTTGCTGGGCACGAAGTCATTAAGCATTATGTCATGAGCAGCTGTTGCCTGAAGCCCTCTCATGGTGCTATAACATAGCCAAGGTCCTGCACTGTGCAAATGGAGGGGATCCATTTTAAGTGAGAATTTTAATCAGGAAAAGATTATCTCTGCCAAAGGGGCTTTAAACTCTCTCTAACAAGACCACTGTGGGAAAAAAAACCATATGCAAAGCCCCAAGAGCAATCAAAGAGCCTCAGCCCTGGAAGTAGAGAGAAAGAAGAACAGTATCACCCAGCCAACCCCTACTCTGGTCAGGATCTAACCAGACTCTGAAGGCCTCATAGATGCTCCTCGCCTCCCTCCACAGTTTCCTAGTTCTGACTTCAGCCCTGTGGCCACACCTGTGTGCCACTCTGAACACAGACTTCTCCCTTCCCATGCCATTCCTGCTCCGCATTGGACCAAGACTGCATCTGTCCCTAAGCTTACTAATCCAGACCCAGTGGTTTAGTTGCAACATCTACCTGCCTGATCCTGCATGGGTAGCTTTGTGGAAGGTCCATTTTTCCACAAAGCCTCCCAGCAGAAGGCTATCCTCTGCTTTAATAATTGCTATTTCTAGGGCACATCTGGTTTCAAGCACTGGGAGAAAAAAGCATGAAGGCAGATGAGGGCAAAGCCAAAAAAGAGGTTGGTCCTATTTTCAATAACACAACCCCCTGCCACAGTAACCACACCGCCTTGTGATAGTGTTGATGGTTGCTCTTGTGTTCTGTATCGTTCTACACCAAGCACTTCAGTCTTGTCTTGGAGTACAGATAAGAAGTGCAAATTTCAACTAACAATGCATCCATCAATTCGATGAAAAGTCTACAAATTCAAACTGTTTAGGTATAAGTTAGTCATGCTGTTGAATATATGCGGACTCCCATAAACTCTAACATAAAAGAATTTCATGTATGATTTTATTTTGCTGCATCACAATTATGAGAAACATGGTTTTAGGGGCTCCACAGTGGAACAAGACTTCCTGCTTTCACGGCAGGGCTGGTAATTTGGTTGAGAGAGGAGCAAACCATTCTGCACACTGCTCCCCACAGTCTTGTATCTGGCCTTTCCTCTTCCTCTCTGAAATTCAGCTGTTCTTTCTGGACTACCCAGAGGCTTTGTCCCTCATTTGGGTCCCCCCTTGCCCCTCTGACCTGGCTATCTCACATGATTCCACGCTCAGCCCTGCTGGGATGACTCTCAGGGACTCCATAAGGAAAATGCCATTTGCCGATGCAGCTTTCCAGGTCACAGACAAAGCTGGTGGCTGAACATACCAGGTCTCTGCCAAGCCTCCTCATGCCCTAGTGCAGTCCACAGCTTGAGCAGCCCATATTTGGCTTATAACTAATAAAAGATCGTGCTGGTCATTACAATGTAGAAGAAACTCATTGTCCAAGAAGCGTTTTTAATATTTTGGTATTATTTAAAAATGGAAAAAACTATTATTTCCATGTTTAAAATTGAAAATGCCTAGGATATATTTTATGAACTGCTCCATTGATTCTTCCGAAATGCTCTTTATTTTACATGTTCATATTTATAGGACTCATTTTCAGGGTAAAGCTCAAGAGGCAAAAACTCAGTCTATGAATTTTCTCTAATGCATTGCATATCAGTTATAAGAAAACTACGAGAAAGCGTATCTGTCTAGGTTTGCATCTTGCCAGTGGTGTATGCATGCACCCATGTGCACATGCACTTTGTGTGTGTGTATGCGTGTGTGTGTGTGCATCCTAATCCACCGAATGCAAATGGGTGGTGGATAGTTAGATGCTTTGGGGTTTTGCTGTTTGGGCTTTTATTATTAAAACACCAAACTAGGGTCATCGTGAGAACCACTGAAAAAGGACTTCAATCATGGGAAACACGATCTGATTTAATTGACCAGAAAGCTCATCAATTTCCTCTGTTCCCTCTATTGATTAATAACAAAACAACACTGGTTTTCCATTTAAGCAAATGAACATGCTTACTGAGTAAAACCACAGTTAGTAGGCAATACCAAAGAAGTCTTCTAATTCTTTACAGACCCAGAAACCCCTAGTTGTTGCTGAAAATAAGGGAAAGGAAAAAAGAAAACAGAAGGCAAGCATAGAGAAAAAAATATGAACCTGAATTTCATTGAAATATTTTTATTGCCAAAATATATTTTGAACTAAAAGAACAAAAATAAAGTG
>RJWJ010046505.1:0-11335 GCA_004363605.1 Indri indri | reverse complement strand
AGTGCCGTGGTGTCAGCCTACCTCACAGCAACCTCAAACTCCTGGGCTCAAGCAATCCTACTGTCTCAGCCTCCCAAGTAGCTGGGACTACAGGCATGCGCCACCATGCCCAGCTAATTTTTTTCTATATATATATTTTTAGCTGTCCAATTAATTTCTTTCTATTTTTGGTAGAGACGGGGTCTCGCTCTTGCTCAGGCTGGTTTCGAACTCCTGAACTCAGAAAGATCCGCCTGCCTCGGCCTCCCAGAGTGCTAGGATTACAGGCGTGAGCCACCGCGCCTGGCCATGGAAGACAATTTTTCCATGGGCCGGATGGGGTGGAGGGGGATGGTTTGGGGATGATTCAAATGCATTACTTTTATTGTGCAGTCAAACCTCTCTGCTGATAATAATCTGTATTTTCAGCCACTCCCCAGCACTAGCATCACCGCCTCAGCTCCACCTCCGGTCATTAGGCATTGGATCCTCATAAGGAGTGCGCAACTTAGATCCCTCGCATGCGTGGTTTACAGTGGGATTCTCACTCCTATTAGAATCTAACACCTTCGCTGATCTGACAGGAGGTGGAGCTCAGATGGTGCTGTGAGTGATGCGGAGGGGCTGTAAATACAGATGAAGCTTCCCTTGTTCACCTGCCACTCACCTCCTGCTGTGCAGCCCGGTTCCCATGGGCCATGGACAGGTACTGGTCTGAGGCCTGGGGTTGGGGACCACAGATGTAGACGATATTATCATTGTCTAACCTGGTCTAGGCAAATATCAAACATATAGACCACCATTTACATCTTTCCCCTCGGGACTGTGGGAACTTTTCTAACTTTTCCTATGCTTGGGAACCATTCAAATGACAGGAATCATCTATTCCTTGAGGGTTGCCCAGACTCAACATCACCTGTAAAATCACAAGGTCCTGCTACCCTTGTAGGAAAGGGATCTTAGCATGTTCAATTCCTTCTAAGATTATTGACCTATTCAAGTTTTCAATCTGTTCTTAGAACAATTTTGGTTATTTATTCGTAGAAGACAAAGAATATTTTTACATTAATCTATACACATTTTCAGATTAATTAATATCATATTTTATATATAACTGTCATATTTTTTCATCTCAGGATTTGTAGTTATATTACCTTTTTTTTTTTTTTTTTTTTTTTTTTTTTTTTTTTTTTTTTTTTTTTTTTTTTTTTTTTTTTTTTTTTGAGACAGAGTCTCACTCTCTTGCCTGGGGCGAGTGCCGTGGTGTCAGCCTAGCTCACAGCAACCTCAAACTCCTGGGCTTGAACAATCCTACTGTCTCAGCCTCCCGAGTAGCTGGGACTACAGGCATGCGCCACCATGCCCGGCTGATTTTTTTTTTTTCTACATATATTTTTAGCTGTCCAGTTAATTTCTTTCTATTTTTGGTAGAGACGGGGTCTCACTCTTGCTCAGGCCAATCTTGAACTCCTGAGCTCAGAATGATCCGCCCGCCTCGGCCTCCCAGAGTGCTAGGATTACAGGCGTGAGCCACTGCGCCCGGCCTTCTTTTTTTTTTTTTGAGACAGAGTCTCACTCTGTTGCCTGAGCTAGAGTGCCATGGTGTCAGCCTAGCTCACAGCAACCTCGAATCCCTGGGCTCAAGGGATCCTCCTGCCTCAGCCTTCCCAGTAACAGGGACTACAGACATATACCACCATGCCCAGCTAATTTTTTGGTTTTTTTCCCTATTTTAGTTGCCCAGCTAATTGCTTTCTATTTTTAGTAGAGAAAGGGTCTTGCTCTTGCTGAGTCTGGTCTCGAACTCTTGACCTCAAGTGATCCTCCCGGCTCAGCCTCCCAGAGTGCTAGGATTACAGGCATGAGCCACCACTCCCGACCCAGGTAGAATTTTTAAATATAGCAGTTTAAAAACCTTCAAGCCTAGTTAACATATTGGGTAGTATTGTAAGATTAAAGCTCTGTTTATAAAACAATTATGACTTAGTGATGTGACAAGGGGTGGGAAGTAGAATAAAACTTTGGGTTTTGCTTTTTGTATAGTGTGTTGTGTTTAAAAAAAGCAGGACAAGTGTAAACAGCAGGGGAAAAAATTTTACATGAAAAATAATAGAAAAACTGTTACTAAGCTAAAGTGACTCTCATCAGGGAAAGCACCTCAAAACTTTGACACGTTAACTCCTAGTGTAACTATCAAACAAAAACATTATACTGTTCCTGCTTTGATAATCAGAAACCCCAAAGGGAAGATAGAAAATTCCAATTCTTCTGTTTTAAATTTTTTAGCTATAAGGACTCAGGAGAAGGGTGTTGATAGTTTTTCATTTAGAGGATACTTTTAACAATAAGATATTGTCCTCTTCTACTCTGCATGAAATTAAAGATTTCACAATGAGAGCTTCCTAGACACTGATGTGCAGCTCTTACTTAGACTTTGTTCCTCTTTATGGCTCTACATGGCCTTGTCAAGTAAACCAAAAAAGCATGTGTGACAGTATCTGAAATGCAGTTATTGTTCCTTGGAAAGGATATGCAGCCCTCACCTTATCCGATTGCTCGGTGTTTCACCTAGTTTGGTCTGGCACAGAAATTAAGTTCATTTTACAGCTCATCACACTCAGCATATGTTCCAACAAATGGATTCTTGTGTCCGGAGACCAGTAAAATCCCTGTCTCTCCTGGGGATGCTGCTACCGCATTTGTTCTAGGACATTAATGGATGTCCTAACCAGTCCATGTTTTCTAAAGCAATGACAACTCAAGGTCATAGTCTTAAAATGAGGCATGTTCAATATAATGACTACAAAAAATTGTATATACGCAGCACCCGGACATTTGTGGTGATGTCCATCATACATATTGTTTCTTTTTCCAATATGAAATGTAATGGGGGTTCTTATTCTAAGAGGCATTTTAAAAGTCAACAAATCAATTTCTAGTAAGAAGCCTTGTGCATGAGTTGGAGCAAATGTTCAATCGGTACCCAATGTTCACTCAGAGGCACTGTAGGGAAATGTAACTAGAAATGTGTACCAGATGATTGACGGAAAAAATGGTCAGGATTACATGTTTTCTCAGAACTCATTCCCAAGCCAAGAAGAAAAAGGTTTAACTATAATCTCTACCAACATTCTTCAAACTATATATCACTAATTCTCTGTCTGAATTTCTTTTCTTTTCTTTTTTTTTTTTTTTAAAGAGATGAAGTCTTGCTCTATTGTCACCCAGGCTGAAGTGCAGTGACCAATCATAGCACACTGCAGCTTCAAACTCCTGTGCAAGTGATCCTTCTGCGTCTGCCTCTGCCTCCCAAACAACTAGGACTCCGACCTGTGCCACCATGCCTGGCTAATTGTTTTATTTATTTATTTATATTTATTTACACAGAGTCTCGCTCTGTCTCCCCAGCTAGAGTGCAGTGATGTCATCATAGCTCACGGCAGCCTCAAACTCCTGGGCTCAAGCGATCCTCCTGCTCAGCCTAGTGACTGGTAGTACACTGACTAGTACAGTGAAGTCGTCATTGTTCACGCATGCGCATCCCAGTCCACTCTCCTTGGCTGCCAGGTTACACTGCTGTCGTGCAATCCATTCTCTTTATATTAACAATGGCTGGATACTTTCTGGAAAGAACTCGTATTCATATCATCCTTTCGGTTTAATCGGTATTACTCAGTTTGTTATTATGGCAAAATATACTGGCTACAGTATACTTTACCTTTCTTCTACTGTTTCTCTTTATCCCTAGAGTTTATACTTGTCTTCCTTTTTGCTTGGCGGGTTGTTTGCTTAGCTTTTTATGTTTCTTCCTCACTCTCCTCCCCAGCCCTTAAGGTGCCTTTGTCCTGCTCTGGTTTGCACTTGTTGTCCCCTAGCCCCGAGGCAAAGCCATCATCTTCCAACTTCTCTTGTCGTTATTCGGGAATACAAACTCCTGTGCTGTGCCTTCTGTTTCCTGGATCCTATGACTTCCCTTTTCTTGGTTTTTGCCTTTCTTTTAGTGAAGTGTCCTCCAGAAGCGGTCTAAGAAAAGGGCCATGAGGAAAATGGCGTGTGTGTGGCGGGGAGGGGTTGTCATTCCTATTATTTGGACTTGGAGTCTCCTGGATTGAACCTTTAATTTTTCTTCTCTCCCCTTTTCTACTTATTTGACTTTTGGTTCTATTTTCTACATTATTTCCTCAACTTCATCTTCCACCCTTTTAACTAAGCTATTTAAAAAAAATTTTTTTGCTATCATATTTTTAATTTCCAAGAGGTTTTTGTCCTCTGTGTTATTGTCTTACAGCTTGCTGTCCTTGTTTCACGAATGCAAGATCTTTCAGTATGTCTCTGAAGGTCTGAGATTTATTTTTTAAGTTTTCTCCCACTTCATATATTGTCTCTCTTTTTTTCTATTTTTCTTATTTTGATCCCTGTCTGGCATATTGAAGACATTTCTCAAATGTGAGCGATCCCTGTTCAGGGTGTAGATGCCCACTTTGGCAGTTCTGCCCACCCTCAGAACCTGGGCCTGGATGTACAGGTAGGGGATGAGCTCTGCCAGCCTAACTGCTCCTTGTAAAACTGTCAACCAATTCTCCTAACTTCATCCCCACCCCACACATCAGAACTTGATGTCTCATTTCCTGAGCCTTCCTGGGGTCTGTGGTGGGAACCATCTTAGTTCTTGTCAATTTCTGTCACCACCTCAGGGGAGTCAGCTCTCTCAGGTTAGCTATTAATAAATCAGTTAACACCTGAACGTCTGCTTTCAACCTTCCACAAAATTTTTTGGTCTATGACCATACCACTTTGAATGTACCCGATCTCATCTGATCTCAGAAGCTACGCAGGGTTAGGCTTGGTTAGTACTTGGATGGGAGGCAAAATTTTTGTTGATTAGTACAACAAAATGAACTAAAAAATTTTGTTGAAATCTCTCATCCACTGTCATTTCTTTTCCCGCCTTCCTCATGGAGTTCTCCTTTGTTAGCCTTTTAATATTGTTTTAGTGAGGTTTCATGATGGAACAGATATGACTATCTGAGTTCAAACTGCCCTGTTTCCCGCTGAATCTTCCAAACCAAGCAATTCAGATACAGCAGGCGCCTGTGCTACCATATATATATATAGTACTTATTCTTTTTGACTTTATCAGAATTTTGATGATAAAGGTAAAAGAAACCCTTAGGTTTCACAACTGCTTGTCTTTTTTCTTCCCCAATTTCCCACATATCTTGAGTCAACCTTTCTAGAACAATGGCATAATGAGACCTCCTTTTTTCTGTTTTTAGTACATTCCAGAGAAGGAATGGGTCAATCTCCGAGAATGGAGGAGAACATTTTTTTTTCTTTTTCTTTTTCCACTTGCAGTTCCATGCATCTTCCAAAGTCTTAAGTGTTATCCTTTCACTTCTCCAAAATTCTATTCCCAGTGTTTGCGTTGGGAAGGAACATGAAGTATTCCTTTATTCCAACTATGTCTTGTCCCAATCCTTCTAGTTCACTCTAACTCACTAGATGTACATTGGATGCATATTTCATGTTCATGCTACTTAGACATCTGGTATACTTCCCAGTGCTCCTCCACTTCCAAGGGACTCTAGACCAGCTGAGGGAGCTCATTTTAATAAACCCATTCAAGGGTGGGATTCCTGAGGATTTATGTTTCCTAATATTACGGGGAAAGTTCACAACCAGTTTCCCAGAGAAAGTGAAGGTTTAGCTGAGACTTAAGGATGTGAAGTTTAGCTAGGTGAAGCACAGTGATCCAGGTAAATTATCTACCTATATATATGTCCCCTGACCTGGAAACAGAACTCAGGGGACATTCCCTTTAAGGATGATTCAAATGGCAGTGAGTATGAGAAGCAGCCTAATGCCAAGCAGGACAATTGTTGCTGTTTTACTCCTAGCTATATCTCTTGCCCACGCAGTAGTACAAAAGTGGACAGCTTGTATATTAAAAAATATACTCAATATATAAGATCAAATGTATACAAATATACACACACATATTAATCTATCAAGGAACCGACATAAGAAACAAGAGCTAGTCCACTGCATTCAAGGAGTTTACACGGCAGTGAAGGATATATACAGGGGAATCAGATTTAGGGAAAGCGATTCATGAAAAAAAAAACCATCAGGAACTGCCAGGTGACTGGTCTGCATCAAACTTCACTCCCTGGGCAGCTAGCAAAACAGAAAGACAAGGATGGGGGACAGGGCTGCCCGCCAGCTTGCCCCATCAAGAACCTCTCTCTGACGTCCAGGACCGCTTCCAGCAAGAAGAAAAACACCACCGAAAGAAAGTCGTCGCCCCATTTCAGAGTGCAGCTAGAGCGCGCTGAGCTAGACCCGTTCCTCCAGCGGCCGGTCTCTAGCTGCAGCCTGGGCACTCCCCACGGTTAGGGCGGCCCGGCGGCCCGGGTTAGGGCGGTCGCTGGGCAGGTGGAGCTCTGCCAGGAACGGGTCCGGGGGCTCCGGGCTGTCTGGGGCCTGTCTGGGGCGTGAGCGGATGGAGGGAGAAAGCCGTGCTCAGTTCTCTTTGCCGGCTGCGCAGGTCTGCGGCCAGGCCCGCCGCCCGCTCTCGAGCCCGAACTCACCCCGGCCGGGTGGAGGGGTAGGGCAGGAGGTCCGCAGGGGTGGGGTGAGGGAGGTCGAGGACAAAGGAAGAAGGGAGAGACTGGGGCGCCTCGCGGCTCCGAGAAGGAACACCTGTGGTCACGACCCCCGTTACGCCCACGCACGAGTGTGGCGGGGCCCGGCCCTGGGTGCCACCTGGGGGGGGCGCATCCATTCATAAGCGGGATGTGGGCCCGCGGAGCCTTTTCCCCTCCTGAACTCCCACCTCCACCCCAGACACCCCAGACGCCGGTCTCTCTGCCGTTTCCTACGCGGCGGCGGCTGGGGGCGGGGTGGGAGCCTCTGGCACCGTTTGTCCAGGTGAAATCAGGGCCCCCGCTGTGCCCAGGGAAGCTATGAATAATAATTACTGGGGGGACAGGAAGCCACAGGGTAGATCAAGGAAGTAATAACAATAGCCACCGTGGAAGTCTCCGCCACTGTGCCGCAGCCGTGCTTACTGCAGCGCACCTGAGCCCACCCACCCTTTCCATTCCTTCGCGTTGATCCCATTAGTTCGCGGCTAGAAATTTATTCGCATGGAAAACAATCCCGGATGTAGGCGTGCATTTATCTACACAGATGTTTAGCACAGCTGTTGGTAATATTCAAAGGCTGGGAGCTACCTCGATGTCTAACAACAGACAACTGATTCTAAATCATGATAGTCTTTTCAGTGGAATTTAACGCGCACGTTTAAAGTGATTTTATCGGAGAATAATCACCATGGACAGAAAGCGCTCACCGTATACTAGGTGGGGAGAAAACTGTTTACAAAACAGTTTCGGGTTGAAAAACAAAGCACCTAATCTGGGTGGACAGAGACTTGGAAAGCCGTTATCTTTAAGTAGCTACATGCTGAGCATAAATTTTCCACAACGTTATTTTTGTAACAGTAAGAGAAAAACGTTATTTTTAATTATTTTAAATATTCCTTTGTTTCTTTTCTTTTTCTTTTCTCTTTCTTTCCTTTCTTCTTTCATTCTTTCTTTTTGTTGTTTATTTTGCTTCTTCAAGTGACCCATGAAGGAAAAAAGTTGTTTCAAATATCTCGAATCCGCTGCTCTTCGGATCATCTCTCCCTCTCGCCTGCCTGGGGGCGGTCATGCTCACCACGAGGAAGGGCGCTGTCCTGCGCCGCGTACCCCACGTGCGGGGGAAGCCCACGCCCCCAAGCAGCGCAGGGAGCGGGGGCGGCTGGCAGGACCCTCTTCCTCTGCTGCGGGGCAGGGGGGGCGGGGCGGCTGGCCGTCCCTGGATCCAGAGGTCGGTCGGCCGCACGGGCTGGGGTCCCGGAGTCTGCACCCCGTCTCGCCACGTGCCTCTCAAAGTTGCGGGCGAGCCCTGCAGGCGGCGCCTTTTCCCAAGTGTGTAGAGTTCGGGAATCGATCGGAAATTCCAAGGCCAATTAAATGCCCTCGGATTTTGAGCTCTGATTAGGCCTGAAAGGCTTCAAACAGCCCCTTCAGCCCCTCGGGGCCCGCCTCCGCGGTGACCTTATGCGTGTCCTCCCTCAGAAACCTCCCGGAGGCTATCATTGCACGTGGAAGAGGGTTGTGCTGCGGTCTCTCCTCGCAATGCCCCTGGGCTGGTGGGGAGGAATGGCTCTAGGTATCTTAGAGCAGAGGCTAGATTGACTCCCATTCGAGACCAGAAAACTAGGGGCAGGCAGAACCCGAAGTGATCTCTGGCTCCCCAGGGAAGCCGCCGGGAGAAGGTGTCCAGGCCATCTGCCGGCCCCGCCTCAGGGGCATCTGCTCGAGGATCCCAGGGAGCGGTTATCGTATTCCTCAGAGTCTGCCTTCCTCGGAGTCTGCCGTGTTGCTCCCCTACCCCCACCCCAACAAACAAGACACCCATTCTGCTTCTGTCTCTCTCGATCGCCCTGTAGGAGGTTGCTGGGGACTAGGAGAAAAAAAATGCCTTTCCTGAGTTTTCTGATTCAAATGCTTATCAGCTCTGCACACCACTGGCCTTTCCAAACCCTGCCAAAAAAGGAAGATCTGATAGTGGCAAAAGTTAACTATGATCAAGCTGACCATGCGTATTTTGTTCATAGAAGCCTTAGAAATAACAATATAATACAACCTCTTCATTTAACAGATAAGGAAACTGAGACCCATTGCAGTGACAGGCCAGGCTTGGGTGGTATAAAAGCTTCAGTCGAAAAAGCCCGGAAAGCAATTAAATAAGGCCTGGGGAAGCTTGTTAGGAAGGCTTCCCCTCCAATTTCCCTCTGCCTAGCTACTAATGCCTGGAATATTGTAGTTTCTACCCGTCTTGAATGGAGAACTATGAATAAGCTCCCCATAGACAGATACCTGCTCTATAGAGAGTTTGGATTCTTTTTAGCTTAGCATTGTATTATGAGTGTTCTCTGACATCATGCAGAAGGTTCTTAAAAATGTTCGTAGAAAGAATGCCAACATTCTTTGAAAAACCTCCATTTTAATAGCCATCCCATATTTAATTGTATCAATGTGCCACAAGTCCTGTTGCTGAACATTTAAGTTATTATCAGTTTTCATTGTCAAAAATAGTACGGCTGAGCACATCCTAGTTCATCAGTTTTTGCGTTTCTGACTCTATTTATAAAACTGGGATTATCAGATTAAAGACTATAGATCTTTTGATGCACAGTGCTTAACTGCTTACTAAGAGGATGGTGGGTTGTGCCGCTCTATAATTCTAGTGGAATGAGTATGCTCACTTCCTTTCATTAATGGTGAGATTGAAAGTCTATGAAAGTGACAAGGTCTATATGCAGCCAGACAGTGGTCAGATGGGGTATCCTAGAGCCGTCAGTTTCTTTACCTGTACCATAAACCTGCTGTGCTTAACATCTCCAGCACATCCAGCACCATGCACGCTGTTGCCTGAATGAATGTGTCCCATCTTGCTTCCCACTCCACATCCCCACTCCTGTAGGTCACTACCAGGTAGACCTCTGGAGCTGTTGTCTCTTTGTGCCTATTCAGTGGAAAACAGACACACAAGCTGCCAGCACGAGGCACAAGGACACCATGGTGTTTTCCATTCCCGTCTTTGCACATGCCATGCTTTCCCTTTTGTCCTTTTGCTTTGTGTCCTTGTCTTCCGCTCTTCAGGCTATCATATGCCCTGGGTGGCTGCTGTCAATCTTACTTGGGGATATTTTGGTTCCATAGTAATCACAATAAAGGGAAAGCCAGCTCTCTCATCTTTCATACACTCGTTCGTTCATTTATTCATTCAACAACTATTCACTGAGCCACCTGGTTGGGAACACAGAAGGAAATCATATTGATATTAATATCTAACATTTGTTGAACATGCAGTAAATGACAGGCACTGCGTTCGGGATAAAATTATGCAAATGATTTTACTTAATCCTTATCACAGCCCAATCAGATAAGCACTGTTACTTCTCCCATTTTACAGATAAGGGAACTGATGCCTACAGAAGTTAAAGGTCACAGCTGGTTAAACCATGGAGTTTAGATTCCAATCCAGGCAGTCAGCACTCAAAGTTGGGTGGAGAGGGTTCCCGGCAGAAGAGCTATCGTCAGTGAAGGCCCTGAGGCAGAAAGTAGTTTGGCTTGTTAAAGACACTGTGAGAAATCTAATGTGGCACAGAGTTCCAAGCAGAGACTATCTCAAGGTGGAAATTGGAGGAAGAGGCGAGCCCTTATAGGTTAGTGTTAAAGATTTTGGACTATGAAGCTGGTAAAAGGCCTTGAGCAATGGAATGATAACAGATTTGTGTTTTGAAAAGATGCCTCTGGCTGGGAAGAAAATAGTCTGGAGAGGGGCACGATAGGTATTGTGTCAGCACTGGTTTGGAAGAGGGGCCTCAGGCTTCAGAGATGAATTGAATGAACTGAAGGTGAGGTGTGACAACCAGCTGCCTAGGGCTGTGGGTGGTGGTGCCATTCCTCAGATAGGGACCTGGGAGTGCAGGTAGGGGGACCATCAGGTCTGTAGGAAAGATCTTGAGTTTAGTTGTAGATGTGTCAAAATCAGTTGCCTCTGAAACATCCAAGTAGAGATTCCAAGTAGAATGTCAGATCAAAATGTAGGACTTGCCCGGGTTCAGAAGGCAATGGAAGCAAGCTCCTGCAGTGCAGGGGACTGTGCAGGACAAGGGTGCAGTGACCAGAGAGGGTGCGGTACCAACATGCTCAGGTTGAATGCAGGAAGGAAGCCCACAAAGGCCCCAGAGGAACCAGGAGGGGCAATGAGTATTTCAGGTGCTGACCCAGTCCTGTGGGACACCCAGTGGCAGTTAGAGTGTCCATGGGGTGAGAGCTGAGGCTGAGGGCTCCCTGGCAGGCCTGGAAGTCATGTTGCCTCACCTTTGTGAACTGTAATCTGTGATTCTGCTGTGGCTGCCGGCAGCCTTCTTTCTGCCCATTTGTCTCAGAAGAACATGATTGTGAAGGTCCAGTCAAGTGACTTTTAGGGCCTTTCTTTGTAGTTTCTTTCAGATTTTTGCATGTATATTTCAACTAAAAAAAAAGGGGGATAATTTAATGAAAGAACCCTTACATGTTACTGTCTACATTTTCATTACTCTTATTTTTCACCGTTTCTGCATGAGCCATTAACAAGTAAATATATCGAACGTTTTTAAATACAGTATCTTTAGAACTGTACAAATGTAGTGAATCAAGTTCTGAACCTGAGGCAGGAGGATCACTTGAGCCCAGGAGTTTGAGGTTGCTGTGAGCTAGGCTGATGTCAGGGCACTCTAGCCTGGGCAACAGAG
>RJWJ010046504.1:0-11318 GCA_004363605.1 Indri indri | reverse complement strand
TGATGCCACGGCACTCTAGCCAAGTGACAGAGCGAGACTCTATCTCAATAACAGCAACAACAACAAAAAAGAAACCGACAAATCTTATTTATTCAAAAACCTGCATGTTGGCAACTTTCAAAATCAAAAGCAAATCGACCCCATTATAAGAGAAAAAGGTTGAACTGAAGGAAAATTGAGTAAATTTGTATTTTACAAAAGGCCTTAACAACCAGATCTCCCATAATGCCGCACAGGTTCTCAGAATCGAACTCTTGAGTATTTCCTCAGGTCACCTCTCTGGATAAAGAATCTTTTCCCAGCGGGGCTGTCCATTTGTGTGACAAGTATTAATACCAGCACCTACTACTGCCAACGCCCCCACCACGGCTGCCCTTTGTCTCCCTCAGTTGTGCCCCATTTTCACTGCCCCCCTGCAGGCTGAGCTGCTCACCCCCTGGTGAGCTTGTCCTGCGAGGCTTCCTATACGTTCTACATGAATTATCAGGGAGCACCGGAAACCCCTTCCCCGCAGTAAGAGTAGCTTCCGGCCTAGCACTCCACCGGAAAGATTCCAGGCTAAAGACTGCCTATGCAGTAAGCTGGCAAATGCCAGGGTCTTAACCCCAATTCCCTCAGTTCCTCTCAGGGTACCAACCTCTCCAAAGCTCAGTTTCTTCTCTGGGATACTGAGAAAGCCACCCACCCACCTAGACACTCCAGAGAAATGTGGGCTGAGCTTCTTGAATCCTCAGATTTGTAACCACAGGAGTGTTTATGCGGACTTCTGTCTTTCTTCAGATTCACATTTCTTTCAGGAGTCAGGGGAGTCGCCTTGTCAGCTTTCATTGAATTCTCTCCCTAAAACACCATTCTTTATAAGCACACAATTTCATTACTTCAGGACGATAATTGGCTACAGGTGCTGAGCAGGTATTCAGGGACCAGCTTCTATATACCAAATATACTACACCCTCAGGACTTATAACTCAGTTCATGGGTCTCAGAAAAATTGTAAATTACCAGTTTCCAACCTTCCAAGTTACTGCAAATGGCAGAAACCACAAATGTTTGGAAATGCCATGGGTCTGGGGGTCCACTGACACAGTACATAGATGAAACCTCTTCTGCACAGAGTCAAGAAAGTGTTTCCTGTCTGTCTAGGGCTGACAAGCCACAACCCCTTTCCTCTCCTCAGGCCCCAAGCAGGACTCATCAGAACACCTAAGCTCAGGCTCAAAGCCTGCCAAAGTAGGCCTGTCCTGAGGACGTGCCTTCATTCTCCTCCCAGAGCAAGGGAAAGAAGCGGGTGAGCATCTGTGTTCTAGGAAGGCAGTCTTCAATACAAGAAATGGCGACTGCTCACATTTCATACAAAAAGCCATTGTTTCTTCTATTAACGACTCACACCTTTAGCTGTATTGACCATCTCCCTATCTCTTCATCACACTGCCTATCTACAGACTCATCCACAGACTTATTCAAAACTATGTTCATGCCAGGACAGAGAAGGAAACTGCCCCAGATGGCATAAGAAGTTCAGTAGTGACCAAGTGTTTTTTTAGTTATTTGTGATGGGCCTGTAGGCTTCACCTCATTTAATCTTCACAACACCACTGAGGCACAGAGAAGTTTAGTAACTCACCAAAGGTGAGATAACTAGCAGGTGACCAATCCAAGATATGAAACCATGTCAACCCATCGTCCAACCCATCCCTCTTGTCAGCACATTCTCATTCCATTATAACAGCCCCAGTTCAGTAGATCCAAGCATGCATGATGGAGCAGCTGGGCATTCTGAAAAACAGGCAGGTCACAAGCAGATACTGATGGAATGCCATTCCAATTCTTCAATCGAGATTGACCTTTAAGACCTGCCACAGGCTGGGCCTGGTGGCTCATGTCTGTAATCCTAACGCTTTGGGAGGCTGAGGCGGGAGGATCACTTGAGGCCAGGAGTTCGAGACCAGCCTGAGCAAGAGCAAGACCCCATTTCTACAAAAAATAGAAAAATTAGCTGGGTGTAGTAGTGCACATCTATAGTCCCAGCTACTTGGGAGGCTGAGGCAGGAAGATTGCTTGAGCCCAGGAGTTCAAGATTGCAGTGAGCTATGATGACACCACTGCACTCTATCCTGGTTACAAAGTGAGACTCTATCTCAAAAAACAAACTAACGAACAAACAAACAAAAGACCTGTCAGAAATTGTTCTCGACCACTTCTTCCAGCCTTACCTTCCTTCTCCCCTCTAGCCATGTCAGCATCCTCATGGTATAAACCCCCATCTGAACTTCCCTCTCCTCTGAAGGCATTCACCTTCTTCCCCCAAAGCTCGATCCTATCCAACCACTCCAGCAAGAGAAAACCTGAAACTTTCTCTGATCCTTAGTTGGATATAAGATGCCATTCTTCTGTAAACACCCATAGCAGGATTGTTTTTACATCTCTATTATAATTATTGTAACTTTCAGTCTTATAACACAGATACGTGACAGAGCTCATCGTCCTTAGTAGAAATTTGAAAACTCTTTACAGGAGTTTATCTCTGCATAGCACCATGCAGCTAGTACAGACGGTATACAAAGCACCTGCTCAACAAGCTCCAAGAAGTTACTATAGCATAGTTTTTTAAAAAAATGTGTCTCATCATTAATAGCTGCTACACTGGCTAATGAAAACTAAATATAGCTGCTACCAGTAATAATGATTCCATCTTTTAGAGACTCAGTGGACTGATGCTAAGAGCATCTAACTATTGTCTAATATAAAAATCTTTATTTTCTGTCCCCTTGAGAATCTCAATGTCACAGGACCAAAAAGAGGCTGATTCTACCATCCAAAATGTATGTGCTGTTACTACTCTTCTTTGTCTGGAATTTAGTGAACAAGCAAAAACCAAGGGGTTAAATCTTAAATTTCTAGAGGAATAAACAGGTGCTGCCACTAATGATTATCTCTGAGGCCTTTTCAAGAGCTTGGAAACAAATTTATCAGTCTCTAGCATGAAAGACAAAAAGGACAAAGCTGACACATTTGAAAACTTTCCTTGAAGATAGCAGATAGTAGAGGGATGATAATCCACTTACACATTATAGTTTTGTTTTTGTTTTTTTTTTTTGTTTGTTTGTTTTTTTGAGACAGGGTCTCGCTCTATCGCTCAGGCTAGAGTATAGTGGTGTCATCATAGCTCACTGCAATCTCAAATTCCTGGGCTCAAGTAACCCTCCTGCCTCAGACTCTCAAGTAGCTGGGACTACAGGTACACACCACCATGCCCAGCTAATTTTTCTATTTTTTGTAGAGATGGGGTCTTGCTATGTTGCTCAGGCCGGTCTCGAACTTCTGGCCTCAAGTGACCCTCCCACCTCAGCCTCCCAAACTGCTAGGATTACAGGCATGATTCACTGTGCCCGGCCCACATTATAGTTTTGCATTAAAATGTCCTTTCAGCATAATTTGAGAAATCCTTGTGAGTGTGAAGGCAGAATGCATACATATGGACAGCTTTCTATTCCTCTATTTCATCAGTCAGAATAATTATCCATTTGCTTTTCACAGGGACCCTAGAAAACGGCATCCCTGGGAAAACAATTCTTTCTATACCTACCACACTCCTGGCATCCCAGCCTTCAAATTTCCATTCCAAATTCCAAAACTACAAAGAAGTTTTATCATTTCAGTCAATCTGTCATCTAATTTTAAAAGGAGGTTGATTCATTCCTGTTTTAAGTAATTACCTAAATTTAAGTTATAAGTCTAATGTTAGTAACATACAAGTGCTTTGGCTAAACAGTCCATTTATAACATTTTATTCATTACAAAATCAACACAAATGTCCTGCCTATGTAAACATGTGTAATGATTTGTATAAAAACTATAAAAATGCACCAAAAATTTATTCATAATACTAATGTTATCTTCACATATATGCAGTGCCTAAAGTGGTACAATCAATGAAAATGAATAAAATCACTGCTGAGCTAAATATATGCTCATCAGATGTATTCCTACAAATGCTATACTTAAAATACTTAAATATCTGATGTAGCTTAAACAAAAGTGGTAGATTTCACCCTCATTTCTAGTCATCTGTCATCACATACAACATATAAATTCTCCAAATGCAAAGTGATTCACGTTCCAAATATAGCAAAACATGACAACTGAGATAGGAAAGAGTTCATTGTCTACATTACTCGTCAGTAATCTATAGATAAGGTTCATTTATAAACAAGTAATATCTTCCTTATTTACTTTTTTCTGAGATGTAATGCAAATAAAATATTAAATGGTGTGAATATTCACTTTGAAGATATTCATGCATAGAGGATACATATCAATAACACAGCATTATGTAGATTTATAGCATTTCATATTTCTCCCCCCAAAAAGAAAAATATCTCCTACTACAATTCCATGAGCTTAACAACATGTCACAATCTAGAAGATTCATGAGGGGCCAAATAAGTTTTATATGCTTTCACAATATTAGAATGTTTTCTTAAAATCTCTGAAATTGCAAAGTCACTTCAATACTGTCATTACTTATTGAATACAAACTACTTTTGAGTAATTTTAAAAACATGCTAGATGTATGCAAAATCACCACATAACAATTGTATCTTAATCATTTACATATTGGGCTCAATGTAAGCTGATCCTTTAATGCAATGCATGCTATAATATTGTACAAAATTCTCACAATTTAACTGGATACTTGGTCTTTAATTTAGCCCACTAATCAAGATAAGATGGGGGAAGGAGGAGTTCGTATGTGCAAGGAAGAGAGAAGGAAGTGAATGACGCAGAAATGGTCACCTTCAACATAAATACACTAACACACTTTCCCTAACCGCAGTCCTTGATAAAAGACTCAGACTTTGGCCCCAGCTCTTATCAGCATGGGGCCCTTAGAAGCCTGGGGAACTTAACTTAAAGGGCAAGAAAATAGGAACTGGGGTGCGGGGAGATACTGAATCATGCAGATCCTTTGCTGTAGTCGTCTCCATGGAAAGATCTTTCTCAATCCTAAAGGAATTCTGCGCACACTTTAACATTTTGCTGAGTAAGCTGGTGTTTCCTTATGAATTCACTTGCAATCATTTCTTCAAAATGCTTGGACTATTACGATTTCAGGTGGGGATTTGAAAAGTAGCTCTCTCTAAGCATTAAAACTTACCAGCCAAGGGTTCATAAAAAAAAAATTTATAGGCGACATTTTTTATTTCAGTACTAGCAATGAAAAAATGAAAGAAGGTACACCTGAACAGGTGCCACCTATCCAGGAAGCATAATAGAGGGGGTATGAACTAGGTCACGGCAACAAACAACAGGTCTCTGGATGAGACGCCAACCACATAATTGCAGGGGTCCTCTCCCGCCCACAGCACACAGTCTGTTTTTAGGTTCCCGAGAGGCTGCTCAGGGGCTGTGTATACTCTTCCCTGCAGCAAGAACTCTGGTCACTGCTCTGCTCATGCACCTGATGTCCTGGTCGGCCCGCAGTGGCTCCTCCAGTCCCTGGCTGTGCCGGCATGCCACCTCCATTGCCACGAGCACGTCAGGCGCAGTCTCCTCTCGTGGCCACCTAGGCCTAACCCAAGGCTTCCTCACCACTGACACGACACCTCTCTAGAGTGACAGGAGCAACTGTCCCTTCCTCCCATAATTATTCTCCTCTCCAGGCTCCTGCCTATTTTTCTGTTCTAGATCCTGAAGCCCAGAGAGCCTCTCTTTCTTTAGAATGAAACCTCTAGGCCCACTGGGCCAAGACAAGGGCTGGGCAGCCTGGGCATTTCTGTGGATTTTGTTCTTACATTGTGAAATGTTTTACTCTTTAAAAAATGCATGCGTCCTTCCTTCCTTCTCCCCAAAGAGGCAGGTTGTCCTGGAAGTTAAGCTTGCCTGAGTAGGCCCCTTTCTCAAAACCATCTCATTATTTCTGGGTTCCCAGGTGACACAGGGTTTGTATCTTCCTTCACTCTCCCTGTCCTCCCTGCACTGGGTCTATCAACTTGGCAGTTGTGGAAGCTCCCCCTATGCAAACCATTTGCCTAGGTACAGAGAAATGATACCATGTCAAGGAGCTTAAAACAGCACAGAATTTTAGGGGACAAATACGAAAGCATACAGACATCACCCAAATAACTCTACCTGGAAAAGGCAACACATGGATGACATCCTAAGAAAGCAAGAACAGTTTGAGTGGACACAGAATTCTATTTTTGCTAAGATTTGCAATTTGTGGCAGCAGGACATTTATGGGAACATGTCATGCAGGGACACCTTGGCCTGGAAATTACCTATTTATAGGACAGGTCTAGGTTTAAGACCAAGAATAAGGCAATCCCCATACTTTCAACTTTCTGACAAATTGCAAATTACTTTGCCTAAAAATGGAGAAGATCTTAAAAGAGCTGTAGTGAGTTGATCGCTTGGTTAATATTTATAAACCAAGAATATCTAAAATGTTATGAAAGAGATCCATGGTTAAAAGTCAGCCAGCCTTCACTCAGCACCTTCTTAAATATTTTCAGTAATTTAATTAAAAGAGCTTTTGAAACACCAAATAGGTCATTTTATTTTGAGACCTTTGGGTCTGTGGTAGGCCAAGACTTTAACATCCTTGTCCTGAAGGATTTGAGTGACTTTACCTAAGTGAAAAAGGGCTGTTTGTTCATCAGTGTCTGTGAGAATTCCAAGCTGTTTCATAGCCAGTACACTGCACATTTGGATTTCTCCAAATTGGAAGTTCTCATGCAACAGAAAGAGTACTGAAACCATCTAGACTGCTAGGGGAGACCTGGAGATAATGGAGACTCACAGCTGCCTTATTGTCCTATTTCTAGGGTTAAGGAAAAATCTGATTATTCAGCCTTTTTTAAAAACAAACAAACAAACATTAATGGCTGTGATGATGGTGATGGTGGCAATAGTGTTTTAAAGGATTATACCTTGTCACTGAATCACGCTGGTTCCGAGACATTCTCAATGCATCTGCAGAGGGTTTCCATTTTGCAAATGCTCACTGATGGAGAGAGAAGAGAGACCCCAGGCCAGGGCTTTCGCCTCGGCCCCATCTGCAGGAACCCTTATTTCCCCCTCAGCCCCCACCACAGCCACGGCACATCAAACTGCTGCTTTGGAAGATCAGATCACAGCCTGCCATAGAAGATGTTCTCCCCGTGAACCGAGGCCCCACTGCCACTCAGACACACCTGCCTTGAAGGGAGAAAAGTGATAACTGCACTGACTCTACGCCTCTCGGTAGAATGAAAATGGCCAAGGTTCAAATCAGAGTTGATCTACCCGCAAGCTATGAGATCTGGGACCAGTTGTTCATGTACCTGCGTTTTCTATAAGATGAAGATGATACTTCTCACCTTATGAGGATTAAAGAAATTCTACTTTAAAGTACTTGGAATACAAAGCGTGCTTAATAATGATTTCTTTTTCTTTTCCTCTATGATAAACTTTGCCCCAGTTACGTGAGCAGTTGACCATGAAATGCCAGGAGACCTCTCAAGGCTACACAAGATGATTTACTAAATGGCAGAATTTTGCAAAACTGTTTACTACCTCATTGTAGTAAATAGTACCTTGGCACCTGAAAGCAGTTAAGGTGAGTTCCCAACGTGCCTATTTTACTACCAACGAATTGCCTAGAATCCAGGCTGGTATAACCTTCTCTAAATACCAAAGGGAGGAGGAGAGCTTTTATTATGAAAACAAACACAAACAACCAGACCTTCAAGCATTCCATTGTCCTTTCACTTGCTCTGCATACACTTCTAGAAATCAAATTCAGTTTATGAAAGTTGGAAACAGAATTATTGCTCTGACTGGTGCAGTGGTGAAGACCCTGACAACAAACTGCCCAGGTCCAAATCCAGCCCTGCCACTTACTAGCAGTGTGACCTCAGGCAAGGCACTCTACCTCTCTGTACTTCTGTTTCTTCATCTGGGAAATATGGATAATACCCCCTGCCTGACTGGGCTGTCATGAGGGTGAAATGAGGTGAGATAGCCTCTCCAACTTAATGGGAGTGATCCTTACCTGAAAATCAATGTTCTGCAAGAAAACACTGAGATTGTCCCATTCTTTCAAATGGAAAAAGATGTAACACCTCTACCCAATACACTAAACCATTTTTTAAAAACAGAACACACAACAAAACCCCAATACAGAATAAAGAAACTATCATGTTAAAATGTAAAATGCTTAAAAGGCTGTTAACTGAAGACTAAACAATGAGTAAGATTAAGTGTTCCTTCTAGGCAGTGACATGGCATACAGCCTCTTAGCTGACACTGTGTACGTTTTTCAACATGTCTACATCACACTAAATATGCCACTTGAGATATTTCCCCCACATTTGTATTTAAAATGTCATATTTGGTTTGAGAGCATGAATATAAATTTTCCCTATAAAGACATATGGTAAAAAAATGTTTCACTAAAATACATGTGTTTATGAAGCTTTGGTATTAAAAAGCAAGAAACATTCTTACTGTGGAAATAAGTTCATCAAGGGGAGAGTCTGCAGGGTATGCCTGTATCTATAAAACGTATGGTGGCCAGCAGAAGAAAGGCAGTTTAAAAACTACTACAATTATTATAAAAGAGCCCAAAACATTTTACTAATTCCAAAATATAGAATGTTTAACACTTTCCACATAAAAAGAGACAGCAATATTTCAGGATTTCAAAAGTTACATTTCCTGGAACACCGGTAGTTAAGTGTTCTGCAAAAAATAAGGGCCCCTAGGTCCTTTTGGAATTTGCTACTTGCTAAATTTGGAATATGCTACTTGCTACAAAGTTTCTGCATCTATCTCTTATGGATTCAAAATACTCATCAGCACATTACAAGAAGTCCTGCAGTCAACTTTGTTGACAACAAAATATTGGACCACAAAACTCTTTGTTAATGGAACACCTATTAACAGTGTTCCACACACAATTTGGGAAGCAGGGATCTAACACCAATTTGTGGAAGAAATTTTGCTTTAAGCAGATTAGTATTAGTCTCTCCTGAGATGTGTCAATAGCTATTAGAATGAACCTTTCATTTCATGAGCCCCTCGCCTGGACTTGGCATTCAAGCTTCAGGCTTCAAACTAAGCTCAAAAAAGGATTGGTCTCTTTCCTTTGCCTACAAAACGGAGATGATACTATTTCTAATCTATAGTATAGGGGATGGGGAAATTGGTGCAAATTTATTTCTCTAAATGACACTAAAATCTTGGCAATTAAGAGATCTGACAAAGCATCCCCATCATTGCTACAGACAAATAAATTTCTGTATTAAGTTCCCACAAAAAAAGTCCTAAGCTGAAGAGACAAAATATTTTTAAAGAGATATTAATATCTTAACATCTTAAAGTACTATTTTAAAAAAACCCTCATTTACAGGAAATACACTTTTCCTCCCTATAGTTCAGAGGGTTGCCTAGTCGTTTTTCTTTCTGTGAAGGAAGTGTGGCAAGAGGCGAACAGAGCTTAGTAATAAGCACAACAAAGCAAAAGTTTCTAAACAAAGAAGGAAGGAAATCCTACAGTGATGCCATTTATGTATGTGGAGGCTCAATGATAAGTCACTGGATGACTGCTAAATGTAACTATTGTACTGGGAGTAGAAAAACCAAGTAACTCAAATACTGGCAATTAATTTTTATATAGCCTCTGGGATGTTTTCCACACATAATATGTGATCTCAAAAAATATTATGTACTCCAAAATACTAAATCTGTGTCCAATAGTCCCTCAGAGTAAATATTATTGGATGTAAACAAACAAGGGCTTTTAGCAACTTAGCTGCCAATAAATGAAGGGAACAGCTTAATTTATTATACTAAAAGGATAACAGCTAGCTAGCGTTTCACAAGAACTTACTATGTGCTAGACCTTGTCATGTTCTTTAAAAGGAGTACCTTATTTATCAGTACTCTACTCTTCCCAAATTCAAATTGGCACTCAGGCCCAAAATCAAATCTGAATTTAGATCCTTTTTTAGAAAACATTTTTGAGAATCAAGCATAATTTTTTGGCAGAAAGAAAAAAAAAGGCTATATAATAAATTGTCTTGCAAACAATAAAATCCCAAACCTTCCAAGATATCAAATATCAATTCAAAAATATAGTTGAGTCCTATTATATGCAGGGCATTGCATCCATCTAGTGCTTCGGATAAAGAAAAATTAATACCAGACCCCTGCTCAAGGCATTTCTGTTCTTTATGAACAGGAAAATTCTCCAATATAAAATTACCCAACAAAGCAAGGCAGAGGGAAAAATGCACACAGTATATACTGATGGAGAATATTAAAGTCAAGCTCCAAGAGAGGGGTTTTTGTACGAGAGTAGTAGGCAATAAGACCATGAAAGGAAGGCAGGGCCAAATGCAGAGAGACTGGATTAATAATAGAATAGCTTTTTGCCAAAGATGGCCACCATCAACCCTGTCCTCTCCCTGTGAGTGCAGGTCATTCTCCCACTGACAGTGGTAGCCTACTCCCCCATGCTTTTTTAAAAAAATAAATAAATAATTATTATTTTAGAGACAGAGTCTTGTTCTGTTACCTAGGCTAGTGGTGCAATCATAGCTCACTCACTGCAGCCTCAAACTCCCAGGTTCAAGTGATCCTCCTGCCTCAGCCTCCTGAGTAGCTGGGACTACAGGTACACATCACCACACCCAGTCAATTTTTTGTTTCTAATTCTTTGTAGAGATGGGGTCTCACTATGTTGCTCAAGCTGATCTCCAACTCCTGGCCTCAAGTAATCCTCCTGACTCAGCCTACCAAAGCGCTGGGATCACAGGCATGAGACACTGCACCCGGCCTCCTCCATGTACTTGAATTTGAGTTGGCCTATGATTAGCTGGACAATAGAATGAAGCCTAGTGACACTAACTTCTGAGGTTAGGCCCCAAGAAGCCTGGGAGGTTCCACCTAGACTTCTTGGAATACTTACTCTGGGGTAAGCCAACAAGAGTGTAAGAAGTCTGACTACCCTGATACTGCCATACTATGAGGAAGCCCAAGCTAGCACGAGGAGAAAGGGATAACCTACCAGCCCAGGCACCAAACAAGTAGGTACAAGAAAAAGCCTTTGATGACCTCACCTCAGCCCATTGTGTTTAATGGACCCTCAAAAAGATTGTGATCCTCCAGAGTCATAAGAGAAAACTGTTATTTTTAGCTCCTAAGTTTTGGGGTGGTATGATACACAGCAACAGATGACTGATAACCTTGTCCATTAGGAAAAGGGTCACAAACTGGTGATGCCTGGGTCAGATCCAACCTGCAGATGAATTTTTTTTTTTTTTTTTTTTTTT
>RJWJ010046503.1:0-11330 GCA_004363605.1 Indri indri | reverse complement strand
TACTGCAGATAAACAATGGAAGAAATTAATTGTCACTTCTTGTGGAGGAACATTGTTAACATTATGATACTTATCATTGTGTTGTTTTGTCATGTATGTATCAGTTTGTTTTAAAAAGTGAGATTGTTCTGTATATGGTTTTGTGACGTGTTTTATTATTTTAAAAGTATACCGTATTGTAAATACTTTTCTCTCTTATGAAAAATTCTTTTACCACACAGTTTTTTATCTTTCATAATACTATCTGGATTTTTAACACATTTTTCGCTTAGAATTTAAAAAGGAGTTGAGGAAAAATGTTTTAAGGATAAAATGTTTATAAAAGAATTTTTAAAATAATTAGCATTTTTACTAATTAAAATATTGAGGCTGTTAGGGTAGGAAAAAAAGGCTAGGGAGTCTTTCGAAATGAACATTTTACTATGTAGAACTATTTTTTTGTTTTGTTTTTAAGACAGAGTCTCACTCTGTCACTCCAGCTAGTGCGGTGGCATCAGCCTAGCTCACAGCAACCTCAAACTCCTGGGCTCAAGCGATCCTCCTGCCTCAGCCTCCCGAGTAGCTGGGACTACAGGTGCTTACCACGACACCTGGCTAATTTTTCTATTTTTGGTAGAGATGGGGTCTCACTTTTGCGGCTGGTCTCAAACTCCTGAGCTCAAGCAATCCTTCCACCTCAGCCTCCCAGAGTGCTAGGATTACAGGCCCGAGCCACGGCACCCGGCCTATGCATAACTGTTAAAAGAGATGATCAAGGATCATCTTGATCATATTTCTTCAGATCCATCTTATGTAGCCCCAGATTCAAGAGGTTTCATGCAAAGTGGCCACCTGCCAGTGGTTGACAACCTGCCAAATCCTGCAGTGACCTTAGTGGGTTTAGATGAGCCTGACTGACTTTTCTAGCTGAAGCCGCTGCTCTGAGGCTTCAGGTCCCAGCTGCTCCAATTTGATGCTTCTTCCTCCCTTTTCCTGTTTCTTCCCTTCCCCAAGAATGGCACAGAGCCATTCACCAGCCTCTCGCTGGCTGACAGGCGCTCCTGGCCCTTTTCCCAAGAACTGCTTGCTGGTTTTGAGCTGAGGCTACTCCTCAGCACCACCTTTTCCAAAACATAGCTGTCTGGCCCCATCTCGCCCTTTGGATTGGAATCTCTGGGGATGTATTTTGAAAAATCGACCCATCTCATTGTAGCCCTACACTTTCATTTTCAAATCTGTGTTCTAAAAGCTCTAACATACCCTGAGCTTCGGTATGCAACAAGTGATTAACCAAAAACAAAGAAAGAGAGGGAAAAGGAGGCCTGACCAGTTGTCTACAAATTTGATTGAATAAAGAACTTTAGAAATTGCCTAATTCCCGCTACCATTTACTGTCATTTACTGCCATTGCAACTAAAATCCAGCCAGAGAAGTTTAATTGACTGCTAAGATCATAAAATGCTAGTACAGAGCCCAAGATCCTGATTTTGATTTTTATGTCTAGTCCACTGTTGTCTTATATTCACTGGAATATTTCCTTTTCTCCTTTATGTAGATTATCTAATCCAGAATATTTCATTTGTCTCTGTACTGGCTGTGAGTCCAAACATAATTTTCTTAAATGATAGAAAATGTTTAATGGACAGCTCCAGAAATATGCTTAATGCTTATCAATCTGGTGATCCTTAGGGGGAAAGGATGGTTTATTTAAGGGTAAAAATAATTATGTTAATTTTTATTAACCTGACAGTTCACAATCTCAAGTTTGATTAACATAAAACAACCTGTGGGATTAATTTTTATTAGGAAAAAATTTAAATATATTGAAAGTTAGCTTACTAATTTTAGATGTGACTCCTTAGGGTAACATACCTTTAAATTAGTTTGATTTGAAGCAAGGGATTTTTTTGCTTTCCAGAGAAAAATGAGGTCTTAAAATAGCACCAGTGTGTGCTCGAATGTATAAAAACAGAAGTTTTATGCATTGTTATTTTGGAAGATCCATCTTATATTATGGAAATTGGATTTGGTTAGTGGTAGCTATTTTTTAACAGTGATACTGCTTGAGCCTGAAGTCCTTCCAGTGTTTGTGCTGTTTTTCTGTTTTGTTTTTTAACTTAATCTGAGAGCTTTCATAATAGCTCTAGGACCTCCATCGTTGAGAGAAGTGGTACAGCATGGGGTTTAATGCACTCTCTTGCCCACTTACCTGTTAGCTCCTCTTTCTGAGCCTTGGTATACGATAAATATCAATGATGATATTAATATTAAATGATAGCCGTTAAATGAGATGGCAAACATAAAATGTTTCGTACAGTGCCTGGCATATGGTAGGTGTTCAGTAAGTAAAGCCTGCTAATATAGAGAAAACCCACTGGCTTTTAAAAAAACACCTTATGTTTACCTTCCTTTGCACTGCAGATTTCAGTCAGTGCATAATTATCAGTGGTAATAGAAGTTCTGTTTTCTCAGGATTTCAGCCAATCAAGTAAACTAAAATTGTTACTGTTCGTAGTATAAATCATAAATGATTGCAGAGAATTCCAACTTAATTGTATATTCAGGGAAATTAAAAAGCTTTTCAAACTCAGTTTTGCTTGCAAATGGCTTAAGACATCTTCAGAAGTTTTTTTTTGTTGTTTGTATGTTTTTTTAAAAATGTGTCTCAACTGCAAGTCGTATATATGTTGTGTATTACAAGTTATACGCCATTTACGTAAGCCATCTCACTTCCTTCTCCTTTTCCCTCCCGTGTCATCATACTCTCTCTGCTGGTTCATGTCATTCTTAAAGACTAAAAAA
The DNA here is from genome assembly GCA_004363605.1 of Indri indri. Taxonomy (NCBI): domain Eukaryota; kingdom Metazoa; phylum Chordata; class Mammalia; order Primates; family Indriidae; genus Indri; species Indri indri. The sequence goes on along the minus strand of RJWJ010046503.1, from coordinate 8,549 downwards.
CGAAAGCTAAAGACGGCCACCTACATGTTACCTTTTGTTTCTGCTGTCCTCTCTCTGTCCCACATTTCCTAGTCAGGCTGCTCTGAAGTGTTTATTTTTGTTTTCTCACCTCCCATTCAATCCTTGGTTCTCTGCAATCTAGTTTCCACCTGTGTAGGAATACTTTCTCTAAAATTGCCCTGGCGGAAGTCACTGGATCCAGGGGACCTTCCCGGTCTTACTTTACAGTGGCATTGAGTCAGTTCACCATTTGCTCGCTGAAACCCTCTTCCCTTAACGTTCGGGATGCCATCTTCTCATCCCTCTCCTCCGTCTGGGATTAGCCGCCTTCTCCAGCCCCTTTGCCCCTGCTCGCTCTACTTGTCGGTGTTCCCAGGATTCTGCCATCTGCCTGAGGTGATCGCTTCCGCTTCTTGACTTGAGCTCTTAAATTCTCTGCAGAATTGTCTTCATCTCCTTCCTCTCTTTTGAGTTTCCTTACTTCCAGTTGCTTATTAGACATCGCTGTGTGGTTCTCGTGATTGTCTCCAGTTCTGCACGCCCAAATACAGCACTCTCCCGGCTTTCCTCACCCCATGTCGCCTCTTTCCCTCCTGTCTCGTAATGCCTAGTGAATGCCAATACTGCCAGCCTCTAGCTAGTCCTGCAGCCAGACACCCCAGAGTCACCCTGGCCTCTTCCTCCCTGCTCCCTCCCTTTCAGTCAGTCACCAGGTTATCCTGACTCTGCCTCCTAACGGTGTTTGTACTGTGCTGCTCCTCTTTTTCTCTACTCCCGTTGCCTCAGTTGGACCCTCCTTTCTCGCTGAGACTGTTGCAACAAGCTTCTGACTGGTCTCCCTGCCTCCCAAGTTGCCACCCTTTCCCCAAACTATCCAGCACCACTGAGCCATAGTGATGTGCTGGAAGCCTGAATGTGATGATCTCTCTCACATATTTAGAAACTTTGTAGCTCCCCACTGTGTATGTAATAAAGTTCAACCTGCTTAGGATAGGCAAACAAGGCCTTTCTTGATACTTGTGCTTCTCATTGTCCAAGATTTCTATCTTACTCCATCTTGTGACAGTTTTCCCCTTGCATCCCACACTCCATCAGTACTAATCTCCTGTCATTCTTTGAATACTGCGTACATTTCTCACGTGCCCTCCCTGCCTTGGCACATTTCCCTTTGCCTTAAATGTGGACCCCTTATTGACAACCACCTCCCCTCCCTCCCACACACTGCAGACAGCTAATCAGTCCATCCTTTATGCTGTCAGAGGATTTTATTTTTATTTTCCCCAGTGTTTTGAAATTCTTTGTCTACTTGTTAGCTTTCTCCACCAGACTAACCTCCTAAAGGACAAAGGAGTTTTTGTCATTGTAGCATTCCCAGTGCCGAGCCCAGTCGTGGGTATGGGTAGGCATTTAATAAATGAAATGAAATATTGTTCATGAAACTGAAGATTTTTAGAGGAGGAAACAATATACTTAATGGAGGGCTGAATAGTTCAATCACATATTTTTTAAAATGTCACATGGGAGGAGGGTTAGCTTAGCCTTGCGTAGCTTTAGACGGCAGGATTAGTGCTAAGGGAGACGTAGACTGCTGGCCTAGCTGGCAGGTGCGCACAGTGCGAATGGGTAAGGTGGCAGTGCCTTCCTGCCGCCAACGGGAATCTGCACTCGACAATTAAGGCCTGCCTTGGGCACTAAATGTGGGCTTTTCTGGGTATTAGATTTTTTGCCTTTTAACAGAAAAATGCAGATTATGCGATCTCTAAGATTATAATAGCCCACAACATTGTTTTGAGGATTAAATGAGATAATATCTCAGAGTGCCTAGGCTAATGCATAGCATTGAATAATGCTTAATAAATGTGCATTGCATTTGCACTAGTCTCCTCTTTCTGGATGCTTTTAGTAAAACATTACTCGCATGTTAATGATAAGGAATATGTGTGCACGAACTGACACCAGTGAAAAAAAAGATTCAGTTGCCTTTTTTCTCTCTAAAGATTTATTCATTGTACTGATGATTCTCCAGATCCTTGTATGGAATATGAGGTAAGAAACTTTTATTTTCATTGGTAATCCTAGATGCAGATGTTTTGAGACTTGATATTTATTCTTAAATGAAATAAGTGAAGTTTTTTGGATTGATTTCTCTGGGAACCTAGAGCCACTGAATTTTTAAATTTATGAAATACATCATACATATAAAAGAATATATATTATGTAGAGACTATATATATACAGTCTACACTTAACTACAGAATATACATATTCTTTCATAAAACAAACACTTTTTATACTCCCCACCCAGCTGAACCTGATGAAGTTTCAGCATTTTACCATTTTGTATATTATTCACTCATTTTACAAATAACTTGTAGAAGTAAAAATAAAAGGATAGTGAAAAGACAACTTTATTAGAAACTTTAATGAGTTTAAACGTAGCAAACCCCGATTTCTATTTCATATTTTCCTAGTTTTGAAAGTGTACGCACCACACATGCACACACCTCCTGAAATGAGCGGTGTTCTTGGGTGCAGTTAGCTGCTTATCAAGTGGAACCTACCTACCTTTTAAGTGCTCATTCCAGGTTTCAGCTACATCCCTGATAGGCCCTCGCTTTCCGTCATTCCTGCTGGTTCTTCTTGCGCTTGCATTGTCAAAATGCAATACTTTTGAAAACTTCGACAGCTCATAACTTGTTGAAAAGAGGAATGGCCATCTTTGCTCTGTAATTGTATTTTTACATTTACATGAAAATTCCATTTTTATTTTTGGTTTTATAACACCAATTAGAATTAGTGCAGTGATTTTTTAAAAACGTCTTTAGTGTCTGTTGCTTCTCTCGACTTTTATATACACATAACACATGCTTTCAAAATTTGTTGACTCACTGTATTGAGTAATTTTTAGTTTGAGTATATATATGTATTGGCTTATCTTTTGTGATTATACCATATACGTGGAACACTTAATTTACTATTTACCAAGCCACCAATTACTAACTCTTAGAGCACTTGTAATTGAGATCCTTCGTGAGGTTTTTCCTCCCACTAATAGCATAGCGTGAGTGTTTTCCCAGGTTTCTAATTATTCTTTTATAACATTACATGTAATATGTATATAATACAGTCATGTCGATTGTTTCACTGAACAGACATCTATCTATTAAGTACCTGCTGTGGTGCTTTGTGCTGGGAACACAAAAATGAAGAAGATTCTTTAGCCATTCCCTGAGGCATAATCTTTGTTGAGATGTCATCATCTACCCACAAGATTTATTTACCAGCAGTTTGTTCTTTTATCACTTTTTTGGGACTATAACATCATCACGTTAGTGCATAGGACTTAAAACCCAGTTTTAAAAGCCTAGGAAGTGATACTTCTTGAGTAATTAAAATGAAAAGTTGCGAGCAGAATCCTGTGTATTATGTTCTCCTGTCTGCGTATATTTTTTTTAAAAAATACATATACTATATTCTTATATATTCATAGAATACTTCTGGAAAGATACACAAGAAACTGGTAGCGCCGATTGCCTCTGAGGAGGACAGAGGGACTTGGGGGAGAGATTCACCTTTTGCCCTTTTGTATTTTTTTTTTTTGTATCAACCATAATGTATGTATTACCTGTACAAAATATTATTTCACTGAAGATTATGCATATTTTCTAAAAAATTACTGTTAGTGTGCTACGATTGCTTGTTGCTAAATACAAATTACTATGAACATAAAAATGTCTTTATATATAGTTTTATATATGTATAAAACTATGTGCATATGTGCCAGCATAAGCTTTTAATAGTCAAAAACTGTGTAATATTTTAATTTGGGGTTCTTCATTTAATAATTAGGTTCTTTTTAAAAATACGACATATACAAGGCTCAACCAAGAAGTTATAATAATGAAAGATGAAGCCAGTGCATTTTAAATTTCCAAGGCATATTTTAAAAATGTTTTCCTGTTTTTTAAGAAGAGAAACTTCTTGTTACCAAAAAATTGTAAATTCAAGAAAATATAAGGAAGCTACCACCCAGATATACCCTCAGTATTAACATTTGGTCTTTACCTTCCCTTTTTTTGAGGGGGGGGTGTGTGTGTATATACATCCACTCTCTTTATAAATACTTTGCATACTTTTTGTAGTTTATTTTTACTTGTAGCATCGTGTGAGCATTTTCCCAGGTCATTAAATATTTTTTATAACAATTTTTAGAGGCTGCTTGTGTTACATATTTGCTGTTTCACTTGACAGACATTTCTTAAACACCTGCTATATATTACCTACTTGTGCTGGGAACACAAAGATGAATAAAACCCGGTTTCTTGCCCTTAGGGAACTTCGTGGGGAAGAGAGACTTGTATCACATTGTCATGGGACAACATGGTTATGTGCTTAGTATAGAAGGTTATGCGTGAGAACGATGGGAAGCACCGTGGGAGGACACCAAGGCCACTGAGGGGATTCGGGGACTGGTGCCTGCATAATTCAAGTTCCATCTCACAGGTCTTGAAGGGCAGAGAGGTGTGTGAGGATGAGGGAGGGTGGGGTGCTAGCCATTTATTATCAGCTAATGCTGCAACAGGACAGGACTGGTCGTCTCCAAAAAACATTTTAAAAACACAGAGGCATACATTTGGCATCTCTACTCTTTCTAAAATTATAGCAGTTCAGTAGTGTATGAAAGTTTATATATTAAATAATTACTAATTTCAATAATAAAACCCATTTATGACTTGGGCCACTTGGGTGGAATTGGTTTACTTTAACAAGAATATCATGGAAGGGTTATAATGATTCTTTATGATAAATAATTTTACGAGAGTTAGGAATACCAAATGGTACTTAAGGTAGATAACTGAAATTATTTTATTTTTTGATATTCCTGCAGGGGTACAGAACATATGCATTATAGGGAACTTACATGGTGATAAGATTGGACTTAGTCATCCTTAGTATTATGTATTATGTCAGAACTCTCAAAATGATAAGTAAGTGACACTGCATTTTGTCATAAGGAGTTTTAGCACAATTTCCCCCTGCTTATTAAAATAATAGATCACAACTCTGTTCCCTATATCTCATGTTAAAAATGTCTTAGGATGCCTCTTCTTTAAAGAACCATTTGGTAACAAAAGTCATTAAGATACAGTCTTGACATAAAATTGCCTATTAGACCTTGTCACACTTGTTATATTTTTGCCTTTGTCTGCAGCTTGTCCTCCGAAAATGGTGTGAATTAATTCCTGGGGCTGAGTTCCGATGTTTTGTCAAGGAAAACAAGCTTATTGGTGAGGTTTCTCTTTTTACTCTTGAAAGTAATCTTTTAAAGAAGATAAGCTTTTGAATGAAGTAAGCTTTTATTAATTAGAACAGGGCCGTATCAGTCAGTTTTAATCTCAGATACCACCTCTGACCCATTGGTACCGACTCTCTGGAATGCTGTGTTGACAAAGATCCTAAAGCCATATTCAGTTTCCACAGAAAAAGGTATCGTCAATGCATCATGTCTGTCTGGATTTCAGAGATGAAAGTGATGGTTGCATTCCTGATTTAGAATATGTGTAATATTAATATTACCTATTTTTTGTTTGAGACTTGCCCAAGTATTACTTAGCAATAGATTGCTTATTGTAAGGATCATAAAAAGCCAAGTTTTTAAACTTTTGTTTTTGTTATTGGGGTACATTCTAGCAAGAGAAAATGTGTGGACAAATAAGTGCGTTCTTCTAAAAGTCACCCAAAAAAGTAACCCGTCCTTCTTCTCAGGTTACTGTTTCGTTTGCTATGATTTATTCAACTTAAATATTGAAGATAATTTGTTGTCGTTGTTTTGGGCTTATACATGTTTTTCCATAAAGTAAAATTTATCTTCAGCCAAGAAAACTTTAACTTAATAGAATCAAACAGTGGTCAAGAATCAATCATTGACTGTGATGTTGACATTTACTAATCTACCTAAAAGAAACTCGGGGTGTTCAAATTGATCATGCTGTTAGATATTCCTGAAAAAGCTGCAGTGTAAGTATGCTAAAGAAGGGAGCTGTGTCAGCATGTGATTAAGGAATTCGAAGCCCGTGTTTCAGAGCAGAGACCTTTTTCCTAGGACTGGAGCAAATTGAGGAAGTTCATATAGTAGTCTTTCTAGGGTATTTGGAATAATATCAGCATGTCACTCTGAAAAAAGGAATGTTTACTTTTCCATGGCTTAAAAGATCAGGCTTGCGAAGGCAGAGCAGCATGTGTGAACAAGAAAAAAAGACTCCCTCTGTGAAATACAGTGTCAGTATGGCAGACGTACAGTGAGGAATATTTTGTTTTCCCAAAGAAAGTAGGAGAGAATACCAATTTGCAGATTCTTCTTTGGAAAAAATCAAAGCAGCAGCCGTTGATTATGTGTACCAATTTAAAATTGCTTCTTTCATTGTTGACATAACAAGCCTTTCTGTGACTTGGAATTCTTTCCAGTGTACTCAATAAAAATATTAATAACTGTTCCCAGAAGTAAGAATTCATGGCAATATGGAACTTTAGGATTCACCTATCCATATGAATCTTTGCAGCTGAGTAATATCATGCAATATCCATTGGATTGCTCTTCTGATCTACTCTAGTGGTTCTCTCCAAAAAAAAAGTTGAAATCACATCTTGGTGTTTTGAAAATAATATTGTATAACAGAATATAAAATATTTCTTTTCAGGTATTTCTCAAAGGGACTATACACAATACTATGATCATATTTCTAAACAAAAGGAAGAAATTTGCAGAGGCATACAAGATTTTTTCAAGAAACACATACAGTATAAATTCTTAGATGAAGACTGTGAGTATTTTTTATTGACCCAGTAAAATGAAAGGAAATCCATAATGTTATTTTACCATGGTGCATATTTTAAAAACTGGACTTGAAATACTGTATTTTAAGCATTTTACTATATTCTTATTTGGGATTACTGATGATTTGCATGTTAGTTTCACCTTATTTAATTACAATCCATTTTTAATACTGAGGCAATTCTCTCTCCTGTCATTTTATATGTCTGATTATATATTTCAAAGGGTCTGTCCACAGAGAACAAAGCCCATCTACCTTTCTTCGTTGTTTGGATGATCAAAGACAGCACCAGTTACAAAGTAAACATTTGTTGTTTTTAGGAATTGAATGAATATTGTGTGAAAGAATTTTCATACATCTTAAAGTTATATCTGCTATAATTTACATTTTCTCTACTTGCCAAGACTGAGTTCTGTGGCAAATTTGATTTTTAAAAAAGATGAATCATGCCATAAGCATAGATTTTATGCTTTATTATTATAAATTTTACTCATTTCATTCCCAAAATAAGTAATTGATACTCCTTTCACTCGTATTTTTGTCAGTGACAGCTTTCTTCATTCCCATATAACCAGTTTATTTATTATAGTGAACTGGTTGAGATGATGTTAGTGTTTGGTTTGAATTTTTAAATATAAGGGATTATGGTTGGAATGAGAGAAAAGTAAAGCAAAGTTATGTAACTGAAACATTGCAGGTTACCTTTTTGTTTGAAGTTTTGAGATTTAGAAGCATCAAGCCTCCAGGTCAGTTATATTCTGCTCTCTTTGGTAATGCACTTTAATTTTCAAAATGACATTTAGGATATGAAATATCAGTCCATTAATAACTTTGAGTTTTTTCTCTTTTACAGTTGTATTCGATATATATAGAGACAGTAGGGTAAGTAAAAACTATATTTGATATGCTTTAAAATCAGGGCTGGTCTTAAAAGCAAGCAGAGTGCACCGCTATTATGTGTGTAAAGGGTACACTGCTCAAAAAATATTTTCTCAGACTGGGCATGGTGGCTTATGTCTGTAATCTTTGCACTGTGGGAAGCCAAGGCAGGATTGATCGATCGCTTGAGGCCAGGAGTTCAAGACTAGCTTGGGCAACATAGCAAGAACCCATCTACAAAAAAATAAAAATTAGCCAGGTGTGGTGATACATACCTGTAGTCCTAGTTATTCGGGAGGCTGAAACAGGAGGATCACTTGAGCCTAAGACTTGGAGACCATAGCGAGCTATGATGATGCCACTGCACTCTAGCCTGGGCAAGAGGGCGAGACCCTGTCTCAAAAACAAAAATTTTTTTTTCTCAAACTAAGGTGTTTGAAATTCACAATGGTCAAGAATCTCCCCTTACACATCAGTATCGGTTTGAAAAAGAAATACGAAAAAAAAAAATCTTCCCTTAAAATATACCTAACATTAGGAGTCGTAATGTCTTAAATAATTATGTGCCATGGTTTGGGGATTATTCGTTTAACAGGTGGGTAAATGACCACCTTAACGTCCTACTTTACACTTTCATCGGAGGTCTGGGTCTACTTAAAATAGTTCGGTTTACATACTCAAATATGGCCAGGAATTTTTCAGTTGATATTTAGGTAATTATTTTAGTAAACTAAGGGACTCTTAGCATGATTTGAGTCATTTGTATTTTTAGACTGAAGATGAAGATTAGGCTAGTTTACATTTATTCTTTAGATCTCAAAAGTGATGAAAACTTCT
>RJWJ010046502.1:0-11355 GCA_004363605.1 Indri indri | reverse complement strand
GGAGCGAGGGTCGGGGGCAGGCACGGTGGGGGCCCAGATGGGACAGCCAGGCTGGGGAGAAAAGGATCTGACCGGCGACAGTACACAAACCCCCATGCGCTCAAAGTAGATGTGACAAGTTGAACTATTTTCCACAGCCAAAGGAACAAAATGAGATTATTGTGGAGGGATAGAAGGTATGAATATACCAGTGATAAAACGCACCGATGTCCATTTGTTGAGCACCTACAAACCACAGCCGTTACACCAGTCTCACAGGGTCCTCTGAAAAGCCCCCAGGATATGTTATTATCCCACTTTTACAATAAGGAAACTGAGAGTTGGAGAGGTGGGGGGTGGTCATGGGAGAAACAGAGGTAAGTGGGACAGCCGTTGGGGGCAGGGATGACAGAATCTCTTTAGAGGGAGATTCTGAAACAGACCAGGTGGGGCTAAGCAACGACCTGGAAGGGACAGTGGAAGAGGGGCGAGATGCAGGTTTCATCTTTCCCCTCTCAGCTGCAGGCAGACCTCGTAGGCAGAGACACCCAGCAGGTAGCTGGACGGGGAGGCTCCTGCCAGCTGCCCTTCTGAGGCCCAGGCTTTCCCTGGGAACGAGGGCAGCAGGAGGTGGTCTCAGGGAACCAGGCCCCCAGGCTGGCAGTGCCCGCCTCTCAGGGCAGAAGCAAACCTCTCCCTGCACACGGAAGGCTGCCAAGGGGAAAGCTCTTTGGCCATCAGCTGGCACTCCACGGCCCTCGGAGCCCCCCAGACAGCCTTGCAAGCGAGAGGGAAAGGGGCCAGTTGCAGTGACCAGACGCATCAATCCTGGGATCAAGCCTCTCTGTGCGGCCTTAAAGGACCCAATGGTAAGAAAACACGAAGACACACGAGGGCGCTCTAACCAAACAGCAGGAGAGGAAACCGCCCATCCCGGAATGGAAAGAGATTAATATTCTGAAAGACCTTTGGTCCAGTGTTTCTCAACGGAGCCGCAATTAGTCTTCGGGGCAGCACGTTTCAGGACTGTTTGCCACCCCGACGCCCCTCCCCGTCACTGTGACAACCCTGCTCCCACATTTCCAAACACCCCCTTCTCTGAGAGCCCTTGCTGGTCAGTGCCACCAGAGGGTGCCAGTGGGTGGCCCTGGGGAGCGTGGCCATCTCTGCTCGCCCACACCTCCCACTCAGACCCTGTGAGTTAGGCACTGGTGCGTGCTGGAGAATCAGAAGCTTTCATGACAGCCCATGTTGGCCGAGGCGCATGGGGACTGTCCTCTTCCGGAGGCAAGTTTTCCTCCAGGTCGTTGTCCTTCAGTACCATGGCCACCCTGATCACACCAGGGACACAGACACAGGACCCTGAGACAGACGCCACGGGACCTGCTCACACACACCCCAATCCCAGGGAGCAAACACATGGCCACACAGAACACAGCTGGCACGAAACTTCCACAAAGCACGTCTGAAACGAGGCACGCTTCTCGAGCCCAGAGGGTCCCCAAAGGTGTGAGTTCTGAGATGTTTAGATCATTAGGTTCCCAAAGACAAGCATCACAGGTAAATAACTAGGGACGATACTCAGACTATTCACCCAGTGAGCCCTGGGTCCCAACCAGTCAGAACGGGGACCAGTGTAAACAGTAGGTGCATGCAATGTGCGATCAGCCCTGCAAACAGCCTAGTCGGCAGAGCCCGAGTGCTCCGTGGGAAACCAGGATGCCAAGAGGGCCGCTGGAGGTGACTTTTCGGGAACACATGCCACCTCTTTGCATCCTCGACAAATACCCAGCATCGCCCATCCCCACCAAGGAGGCCCCCAGCGTTCTTAAACAGACGGGCCTGAGATTCCCACCGAGGTGGTGTCTGCTGAAAGGCCGTGGGCACAGCCCTGCCAAGTGAGATGCTCGCTGCCGCGGAACACAGACGGGCGCCGGCTCTTACTCCACAGGAAACAGACTACGGAAAGCAAACATGCTCCTTACCCTCCTTCGAAGATTTTGATCCTCGCCGGCTCCCCTCTCTGGGAGGCAGGAGCGTCCTCCTCCGGCTCCCCTCTCCTCTCTTCTTCCTTCTCCACTCTAGCTAGATCTTTCTGGCCTTCCGGGGAAACCAGCGAAGGGAGGTGAACCTGGCCCACCGCAGGAATGACAAAATCATTGCTGGTTAAATTTTCATCCTCAGTCAGGCACGTGGTGATAATAATGGTGTCTTCCATGGCACCAGACACACACACACACACACCCCCTCAGTCTTCAACTCCTCTGTGAAGGGGTGCAGTGAGCCCCACTTCGCAGAATTAAGGAAACTGATTCCGTGAGAAGTCCCTTATCCAAGGCCACATGGTTAGTTGGTGTCAAAGCACTTTCGAGCTAACTCCCCACAAGACCTGTGTTTGCTATCTGTCTTTCACACAAGTCTGGGGGTCTTGGGGAGGGGCCTTCGTTTTGGTCTCCTCAGTTGCCCCTGCACCCAAAACAGGGCCTGTCTCAGAGAAGATGTGTAAAGAATGTGGAACAAACAAACGAAGACTCTGTTCTGCCCTGGGAGATTAACTGGTCTAACTCCTGTTTATAGATCAGAAAGCCAAGGTCACCCAGCACATTAAGGACAGTGCTGAGAGGACAGTGCAGGTCTTCCCTTCTAGGACCTGGCCCCCCTGAGCTAGTACCAGAGGCTGGGTGGCTGGCTGAGGGCCCTGAGCAGCAGGACCCCAGAAACAGGCACAGGGAAGGAGGTGTGGGCTCTGGGCTGTGGGTCTAAGGATACCCACACAGCTACAGGCCTCCATGGTGAGCTGGCTTGATGGGGAGGCTGGCATTGATCTTGCGCTTCCCAACGGCTCCCATTATCCCAAGAACATGTCCTCTAAACTGGCGGTCCCCAACACCCTGTTAGGGATTGGGAGGCAGAGCTCTGCTGCCACCCCTGCCCTGGTCCATGCAAAAATTGCCTTCCATGAAACTTAGGAACTGAGGGGCCACACAGCAGGAAGTGAGTGGCGGGCAAGCGAGAGTATTTACAGCTGCTCTCCATTGCTGGCATCACCGCCTGAGCTTCACACCCCGCTTCCGTGAAAAAACTGTCTTCCATGAAACCGGTCCCTGGTGCCAGAAAGGTTGCAGACTGCTGCTCTAAACGCTCCAGTGGTGGCAGGGGGCAGGTACACTATCGTGTAGGGAACAGCAATGCTGTGATGGGGTTTGGGGCCAGCAGGAGTGAGAGCCTTGTCCTACTTCATGCCACTGTCATTGAGGTCGTGAGAAGCCATGCTGTTTCCAGCCAGTGGGGGAAGCAACCATGTTTCCTGCTGCTGGGACAATCTAAGAACTTCAGTCCCCCTGCCAGCCAGCACCCCCGCCCCTACAAGGGCAGGGTGGGGCTAGGCAGAAAGGCTCCTGGTTGGGAACCAGGGAACCTGCATTCTAGCACCAGATAGGCCACTGCATGCTGAGTCACCTCTCTGGGCCTCAGAGTCTGAGGGGGTTTAGACCCACTTGAAGGTCCATTCCAGGACCAATTTCTATGACTCACTGACTCCCAACTAATCTCTTCAGAGTTGGAGGTGGGGAGTGGAAGCCAAGCAAGAATTTGGACTGCTGCTCTGGCAGAGGTAGCTGATTTTCTGCAATATCTGTGGGTTTCCAGAGCGTGCTGTTTCCACTACCCCCCTGGCCTGCAATCTTCTAAACCATCCAGGGAATGACCAAGGGGCCTCCCACAGGCAAAGGAACTGCTTCTCCCTCAGGCCCGCTGTGATGTCTTGGCTAAGCTGGAGGAGGCTGGTTTGGTTGGCAATGCATGATGACTCTACCAGGAAACAGTGTTGGAATTGCTCAGGGGACCAGGAATCCACTGTGGCTTTCAATGCTAATAATATGAATAACCATAGCTAAAAACATTTACGAAGTAGCAATAGGCCAAGCACTGTTCTAAGCATGCTTTGCATATTTTAACTCATTTAATTATCTCCACAGTCCTATAAGCTAGGTATTATTATTATCATCTCTATTTTACAGATGAAGAAACCAAGGAACAGAGAGCTTAAAGTACTGGCTCAAGGTCACACAGCTAGTAGGTGAGGTAGTGAGATTTAAATCTGGGCAAATTGGCACCTCAATCCTTGCTCTTAGTCTCTTTGTTACAGTGCTATGTGGTTGTCCAAATCATCCCCAAGGAGAAAAAAAGAAAGAAGCTTGGGGAATGTGGCTGCAAAGTGGACTCTTAAACAAGCTTGGGTTTCTTTAGGGCTTATATATAGGAAAAAAAAATCTACATCCAAACTCAGACTTGATAGCATGGCCTAGACCTTCAGGAAGACAGGAAGAGGTTCAAAATGCTGCAATAGGCTAAAGGACTTTTCCAGAACTACTAACAGAAAATGGAAGCTACAAGATGACAAATGTCACCTCGGTACAATAAAGAACTTTCTTCAAGCACTATCCAAAGATGGATTGGGCTGTACCAGGATGTGGTGAGCTCCCCATCACTGCAGATATGGAAGCAGAGGCCAGAGAGAGAGGGGTAGTTGTGTAAAGGCCTCAACTCATAGACCATGCAGTTATATTAACATACCAGATTGTTGCACTTCTGGCAGGAAACATGCCAGTGAACCAAACAGAATATTCCAAGAAAAAGTTTGCAGGTTTTAGCTTATTTTAAGAAAGATTCATTATAAACAAATAATTGCCACATCCAAATGAAACCAAATTAATCCTTCCTTTTTCTTAAGTGCACCATGCAATTTTCAATCATTAGAAAATAGAGGCAGCCTAGATCATCCAAAAGGGCTTTGGAGTGAGATCTAACTTTGAATGCAGGCTGTGCCATTTAGCGTGTGGCCGCGTACAACTTACTTAAGCTCTTTGTGTTTTGGTCGCCTCATCCAAAAATGGTGATATTGCATCCTGACTTCCAAGGTGGTTGTGAGGATAAAAGTAAAGTTTAGCATAGTACCTGGCACACAGTAGGTACCCAAAAAGTTATAAGTATGAATATAATTACAATAGTACTTTGGGAGTAGCCACAGCTAGTAAGAGACACTGGAGAGAAAAATCAGTGTGATTTTTATGGCAAAGTGGAAATCTTTGTTAGGACATCTGTAGAGTGACAAAGACATCTAGAGAATAAATTTGAGAAGGAGTTCTGTGAACAATATCTGGCCCAGCTAAGGACAAATTCAATGCACAACATTCACTCAATGATAAAAAAGGAAGATATGAATGTATGGGAAGTTATAGAATACAGTTTTGCTCACTTTTCTGCAATATGATTTGAGGTTAGGGGATTTATGGCTGATTTCGTCAAAGCATCTGGTATGAAGACACACTAACGAACATGTTTAAATTTGCAATCATCTTTTAAGGTTTTCTCTCCTCAAATAATTAAAAGAAGGAAAGTAGAGCCTTTGGAGTCAGAGAGGTCTGGGTTCAAATTCTGGGTGTGCCAAACATTTGCCATGTGACCTTGACTTCTCTTAGTCTCTGACCCTCATCTATAGAATGGAGATGGTAATGCTACCTCACAGGTGGAGGTGAGCAATGACTGGATTCAAGGGCCCAGCACGGTGCTTGGCACAGTGAGGCTGCTCAATAAGTAAGAACAATTGTTATTCCACAAATGTCAAATCAGCATAACGCATCATGCCCTGAGTCCTAGGCTGGCCTTGTCAGTGTATGGAGGTGTCTTTTATCTGAAGCAAATTGGGAATTATCGAATTTCAAACTTGCCGAACTTGCATGGGACCAGTTGATTTTATACCTCCTGATGTAGCCTCAGGTCAGAGGCAATGAAGGAGTAAGTACGAGCCTTTAGTGAGGGCCTAGTGCTACTACATAGCACAGATGGGTCAAACTGTGAGTGATATTTCCATTTACTAGTAAAGAGGGATACTGCAGCTCAGCTTTCTATATGATATACTACTCACAGAGAAGAAAGAAGGAGTATTTCAGGAGTTGTGTCCAATTCTAGAATATCTGGAAATGGGAAGATTTCAAGTGGTACTAGAGAATGGAAACAGTAGGTGTAGGGAATAAGAACAGGTAAAGACTAACAAGACAAGGGAGAACCATATAATGATATTTTAACTGAGTTCTAAAATTGCTACAGGTGTTCCTGTTGGCCAACTTTTCCAACTCAGTTTTTTGGAGAATTGCTTTTTTTCTTGATGAGATTGTATCTTTGATTTTATAATAGAAGCTCATGGGAAAGCAGGATCACTTTATAGCTAACTTTATTGAAATGTATTTATTCCAATGATGTGAGGGAGACACTGACAAAGAAAACTAATAAACATGTTTCCTTGTAATGTGACTAATTACAGCTCCTAGAGAGGAAATCTACCCACTCATCTGGTTCTAGTTCTGCAAATGGAATCTAAGGAGAATGTGGCCTTAAAAGCTCAGCAAGGACTTTACAATCAGTGGTGACAAGAAAAATAAGGCTGAACTTACCTCTGTCATGCGGGGCTTGCGGGAGCTGGATGGCACAAGCCTTCCTGCCTCAGGATGCGGAGCTGTGGCCATGGTGTATGTCTCTTTGCTCACTTTCTGCTTAGACCTCAGGAGGGACAAAGCAGCTTTAGTGGAAACCCCCGGAAGGTTGGGGTTGTACAAACTTATGCACCAACCAGCGTAAACAGAGGACCTCCTATCTGCATGCTGGATGTGATTTGGCTTAATGTAGTTTAAATAGCACCAACTGACATTAGTGGTTGTGTGGAGGCTGGGGAACTGCAGTACCTTCTTTGAGTCCATACCTTCTTGCAACTTGGCTGGTCTGGAGGACATTTCTGACAGAGGCAGAGAACTGGGAGGTGCCAGGGGAGGGAGATCAGGTTGTTCCTTGGAATCTTCTTTCTTCACACTCAGTGGGGGCAACCCTCTTCGGTGAGGTTTGCAAGATGGCTGGGCATATTCTTTCAAAGCTTCTGAGCCTGGGGCTGCCCCATGGGGCAATGTGGGGTGAGGAAGAGGAGGAATTTCCTTTGGGTCAGACGGATCCGAGGACAGACTGGACAGCACTTCTAGCTCTCTCCTACTCTGTCCCTGGCTGCCTAAGGATTTCTCTGGCTTCTTCCCATCCTCAGTGCTGGTAAGCACCACACTGCATGGTTTTACTAGCTCAAGTTTTTCATCTGCCTTGAAAGCCTCCTCTTCCTTCACCCTTTTTTGCTGCTGGGTTTCCATGGTAAGTTCAAGGCTGCCAGCTGGTGAAAGAACACGTTTGCTTCCCCCTGCCGTTGATGAACACCCCTCTAGGCTCAAGACACTTTCTGATGACAGGGAGGTGCCTTTTCTTTCAGGTAATGTCACAGGCACTCTCAGGTATGGAGTTGGGAAAGCTCTGCTTTGCTCTTCACTTAACCCAGATGGTCCGGGCACGGCCTCATACACATCTGCCCCACACACAGTCTTCCCTTTGGATGGGGGCTCCTCAAACTTGGGAAGAGACACAGTTGCTGAGCTTCCTTGGGATTGGGTGACCAAGATCTGGGAAAGGGTGGTGTACATTGCGCTCCCATAGGACGGCATGTTGGTCTGAACACGGACGGGTACAACCAGAGACACCATGGCATCTGGACAGGCAGGCAGGGCCAGTGGAGGGGCTGATGTAGGAGCTGAAGAGCTGGCTGGGGGAGCAACGGGGGGTAGCCGGATGTCACTGCTGTACTCTGTGCTGGGGGAGAGACCAGCACTCCCTGTTGCCAGTGGGGCCAGGCTGGTTTTGATCTGGGGAAGATGGCTTTCCATATCACCAGGGAGCTGAAGCGCAAACTGGGATTGCAGAGGCAGGAAAAATCCAGAAGAGAGTGCTGAGGAGGCAGGGTATGGCATGGGGAGAAAAGAAGGGGGCTCCCGGAAGGGGATGCTGGCTGGGTGAGGAATGAGCTGGGAGAGATGCATTTGGCCTGGGTGTAGAACTGAAGGTTGGAGAGGAAGTGGTGGGGCTTGAAATAAGGAGGGAGGAAGTGGGGGCACAGAGTACGGTGGGGAGAGGAGGCTGGACATGGTCTGGGTGGAAAAAAATTCTGAGGACTGTCCTGGCTCATGCTGTAGAAGGTGCTGGAAGGAGAAAAGGGAGACGGGTGGGGGCAGGTACGGCTTCTCATGCAGGGGAGGCTGGGCCGTGGGGTGGTGGAACACCTGCAGTGCTTCTGTGTAGGGTGTGGTGGGCCCCAGTGGGGGTCTGTCCTGCCCCTGGCTCTTGCCTCCTGGGTGCCCACCCAGCGAGGTGGCCGCTGCCGAAGTCTGGGGCAATGAGCTTTTGGTGGAAGCTTTACTGGACGAGGGCAGTGGTTCCTCGCTCTCCTGTCTTCCCTTGGGGGTAGCCTCCGGTGGCTCTGTTTCTGGAGGCCTGCTCAGAGAGGCCTGTCTCACCAAAAAGCATTTTCTTCTCTCTGGTGGGGCCACTGGTGCTGGTGGGGCCACAGGGGCTGGTGCAGAAGGGCCTGTCAAGGACAAGCTGCCGTAGTCGAAGGATTTGCTGCGTGTCTCGGTCATGTGGGCAGAATGGGAAACGTTGGGGCTCTGCTCTGAGGCTGACCTCCGCATCTCTCGGGTGTGCGGGTGATGGCTGGGGACAGTCAGCATGTGGGTGCCCAAGGGTTTGGAACGCATGTCAGATGAGGGACCGGGGGCCTCTGCTTTCCCGTGGTCATCCCTGTCAAAGGAAGCTGAGCGGCTGGATCCACTCAGAGAGATGCTGCTCTCCTGGCTTGGGCTGCGAGACAGCGGCACGGAGGACTCAAAGCTGGACTCTCCCGACGACTGGGTCATCTCCGCCAGGCGCAGTCTCTTCTTCTTGGGTGGCAGCTTCTCGGCTGGGAGCTGGGCAAGTGTCTGGCTACGCTGGGGCCACTGGAACTCCTCTGTCTTCTCGGGTTCCTTAGGAGGCGGCTCAGGCTCCGTGTCTGGCCGGTCAGGCTCCTCGGTCACCAGGATCTCAGGAACCTGAATGTTGGGCTGGCGGACCAGCTTGGGCTGCAGGGAGTGAGCTGAGCGTCCGTGTGGGGCAGGAGGGGGTGATGGGAATGGGGCCAGAGGTTTGTCTTCCCCTTCCAAGCCACTGGGCTGCTCGAGAGAGTCGGACTTCTCAAAGGAGCTGGTGTGCTGGATGACAGAGATTTCTTTGGACATTGCTCTCCTCTCCTTCCCTGATTCTGAGCCAGACCCTAGCTTGGGAGTCCTTGGCTGGAAGCCCGTGGGTCCCTCCAAGGAGGGCACTGATTTACTTGGTTCTGCTGGTGACTTGGTGGATTCCAGGGGAAGGTTCCGAGCAGCATCGGATGGCCCAGGGCTGCCAAAATGACTTTTTGTCGACTCGAAGGCAGGTGGCTCTTCCTCATCCCCCAGGCTCTTCTCTTTCCTCCTCTTCCTCAGTGGAGTGAGTTCCAAGGTGGTCCCCAGTTTATAGTGCATCATCTGGGACCACGGCTCATGCTCAGCTTGACTCTTTTCGGCTTCCGGAGATGCATGAGCACCTGCAGAGATGGGCTTTGTGATCTGAAGCTCCGAGCAGTAGTATTTTTTATGGGCTTCATAGTTATCCCTTTTCTTGTACCGAGCACCACATATGTTACATTCATAGATCACCCCTTTCGTTTTCAAACCCTTCTTGGTCTTTTTGGTAAGTTCGCTTTCCTTGGGTTCCGGTTCGTCCGAGGGTTTGGAGGCTGTGTCTTTGCTACTTGGTCCAGCCTCCTCAGAGCTGTACTCCCCTCCCAAAGGTAATTCAATGGCCGGCTGGCGCTTCAGCATCCGGGGGTGGGAGGTAAACACTTGACTGCTGCGGCTCAGGGCATCGGAGTCGGTGATATGGTCATCGAAGGAGTAGCTACCGCGGAAGGTGTGGTGGGGGGTACTGATAGTGCAGGCAGCAGAAGGCATTGAGTGGCTTCTCAGCAGAGGCACAGGGGGGGCGGTGCTGGGCGGGTGCTGCAGGCTCAGCAGTGATTGTTCGGGCTTGGTTTTCTCGCTGTGGGATGACAGGGGGTCCCGGTAGAGGCTGGACTTGGGGGACTCCATGCTGCTGCGCCTCGACAGCGAGCTCCGCCTTGGTTTCACGCTGTCTATCTCGCTGGTGTCCACCACGGCCTCATTGATGGTGATGAGCTTCGTGATGTGCTCGATCACCTGCGTGCGGGGCACAGACAAAGGCACCAGGCTGGGCTTGTCTTCAGTGGACAGGGGCAGCAGGGGCTGGGTGGAGGTGGCTGTCAGCATGGCCGTCCGCTGCCCTATCCGCCCGCACTTGCCGAAGATGATCTCAGCGTAGGACTTGGCGTTGGTGTTTGGGGGGCTGACCTGCTGCTCGGCGCTCTCAGAGCGGGAGAAATACCCAGACTCCGTGCTGCCCTTGCTGCCTGGGCTCAGAAACGCCTGCTCGTCAATCACCTTCTTCCTCTCGCTCAGGCGGAGGGCCAGTTTCTGCTTAATCGTGTGGGTGTCTTCAGGTTTATGGCTCAGGGGGTGCTCAGATGAAGGTTCCACAAATGGAAGGGGGTCCTCAAGCGACTGGGCCGAGCTGGACTGAGACAAGGAACAGCGTTCGAGGCTGGAACCGTGGCTCCCAGAGCTGTACAGCCCGCTGGAGAGGAGGGCCTGCTTGGGCCGGGGGGAGAGCTCTGCGGGGTGCCCGGACGTGGCACCGGTTTCCTCTTCTGAATCTGTGCTTTCTCCCTCGGTGGGCTCCTCAAACTCTTCCCCGGGGAGCCTCTCCATCTCCAGCCCGGGGGGGTACATCTCGCCACCCATGCCCGAGGCCAGGCCTGCTTTGATGCGGTGGGCATGCGACTTCCTGTGCTTGTAGAGGTTACTCTTGGTCTTGAAGGAGAAGCCGCAGGGGCCGCAGGGGTAGGGCCTCTCTCCCGTGTGCGAGCGTATGTGCTTCTGCAGCACGCTGGGCTTGGCACAGGGCCGGCTGCAGTACTGGCAGATGTACTTGCCCGGCTTCTGCGGTTTCCTCTCCTTCTTGTGCGCCTCTTCTGCGGGCTTCACGGAGACCTGGGAGGGGCGAGGCACAAAGATTTTGGGGATGCCAGGCAGGTCCTCGGGGGGAAGGATGGAAGCATGGGATGGCAGGAGCTGGCTCTGGGGATGGAGACCAGGGGCCACGAAGGAGCCTGAGGGTCCAGGCCGCATGGGGTCAACCAGCTGCCACGTGGACCCCTCCAGGAGGTGCTCGGGTTTGCCAGGTGACATGAATGCTGGTGTCAGAGGGTGCTGCGGAAGCTGCGAGACGTGGACGGAGGCTTCGATGGAGGGCCTCTTGGGGGGCTTCTGCTGCTGTCCTGTTTTCTCCTGAGAGCCTTCCCTAAGAACTGATGAGGGGCCTGGGAAGGGCTGCGGGGCTAGGAGCTCTTGAGGGGGGCTCTCT
>RJWJ010046501.1:0-11331 GCA_004363605.1 Indri indri | reverse complement strand
CAGGGAGGATCCTTACAAGAAAAGGAACTGAATGCCCACAGAGTCCATCAGAATTTGGGTTTCACCTTTTCTTTGAGTCCTGCACACAATAGATTCCATTCCCTAATTGTTATGTATGTTTTAACTGGGAGAAACATGGTATGTTCTGTTTTTGTCGTAATTGATGGTCTTGTTCAGAAAATGTAACACTCCACCAGTCGCTGAACCAATTGTTCAATTAAGTTGTTGCTATATTTCCCAGGCCAAGTGGCTCAGCTGTGTGACAGGCAGCATCCTTCTTGCTGTCACGGTAGGGGCTCATTCGTACTTCCACAGCTACCACCTCTCGTGCTGTAACTGAAGATTCCATGTCACAGTTGAAAGGAAGAATACGATTTCCAGTTCGTTTATTCCTGTAGAATTCTGCAGTGAATTACAAATCCAACACTTAATAGAGATCAGGATATAATTAAGTTTTTAATAAATGTATCTGCATATGTGGTGAAAGCTAAGTAGCCGCTTTCAACTCAGGGTTTGGGGGAAGCTGAAAGGCATTTGAAAATGCAGAGAAACGTGTGTGCATGGAAAGTGGCTTTTGTGACCGTGAGCCCAAGGAGCGGGACACTTGGTTGACCAGGCAGCTCCTGCCCATGCGTCTCCCCTGGGACTCCACGATACACTGCTGGATACATCTCTCCTGATCCCAACGTGGTAGCCAAGAGAAAACTCCTCAAACTTCAGGTGAGAAGGAAGCTAAAGAACATTGCACAACTTCTGTGGCTCCAAACCTTCTGAAAAGGGTTAGAGGATCTCAGTGTCACGGCATAGCCCTCCACGGACAGGGGCAGATGGGGCAGGATGTAGTTTCTCCATTTCTATACATAGAGTTTTAAGTAAACACAGCTACAATTACAATTTGTCTTGGACATTGATTCTAATCTTTCACAATAATGAATTGAGGAAAACGTTAGTGAAATCAAGAGAAATGTCTTTGACCAGTTCTGTCCACACCACAGTTCTCATTCTAGCAGAACCGGCTTTCTGTGCCTTTGACCCCTTTCTTCGATACCTGCCAAGGCGATTCTAGCATGTCCGCCTCATTTACCGCATGCCAGTGTTGTTTTCAAGCTTCAAGGGACCATCCCATCAGCATGTGAGGACTGGCTCTGAGTGCTCTTGCCGACATGTTAAATTCTGCCCATATCGAACGCTCTCCCTTATTAGTTTTGTATTCTGTCTTCTGTGGTCCAAATTCTCAAGACTGATTCCCAGACTTAGTCTTCCTGTTTTTGCTGGTACATAGGAGCCTGTCCTGTAGCTCTTTTGCTGAATAATCCTTTCCTTCTCATAACAGGGAAAGTTTGTCCCTGCCTGGGCCATGCTGAAATGTAATCTCCGATGTTGGTCTAGAAGCAGTGGAGAGATGCAGATCTTGAGAAGGACAAGTACCATGTTGTGAAGCATCCATCTACATGGTCCCCAGATGCTGAAGGTTGAATTGTGTCCCCTCAATGGTATGTTGAAGCCCTAACTACTAGTATCTGTGAATGTGACCTTATGTCTAAATAGGATCTTTGTAGATGTAATCAAGCTGAGGTCACACCAGAATAGGGTAAGCCCTGATCCAATATGACAGGTGTCTTTATAAGAAGAGGAGAAAACACACAGACACAGAGGGGAAAACACTATGTAAAGACAGAAGGAAAGAATGGAGCAATGTACCTACAAGCCAAGGAATGGCAAGGATCACCGGCAACCACCAGAAGCTAGGAGAGAGAGGCACAGAACAGATTCTCCCTCGGCACCTCCAAGAAGGAACCCTGCAAGCACCTTAATTTCAGATATCTGGCCTCTCTGGTGTATGAGAGAATAAATGTGGGGTGTTTGGAGCACACAGTTCACGGAACTTTGCCACAGCAGCTCTAGGAAACTAATACACCAGTCAATATAGGCAGCTGCCCTTTCCCACGTCTGCCAGCCTGGGGCTGTTAGGAGAATCTCGGGGTTTATACCCAAATGTCCTCACTCAGATCTCAGATTTCCACTCTTTCCCTGCCAGGGCCCGAGTTTTAGCATAAGAGACATTCCAAGATTGTTGGTTCAGCCTCCTTTGTGGTACAGCCCTATAGAACGTACAACCAAATCTAGTGCCTGATTCCCAGCAGTCTGCCCTCTGGCTTCAGGAGAGAAGGACCTAACCAAATGTGGCCTTAAAGGCCTTCCAGTTTTCACACTGTGCCCTGAGTTGAGAGTCGGCTGGTCTGAGTATGTCATTCTCTTTCTTTAGGGTTTCTGTGGCCATTAACACTAGCCCATCGTTCTCCAGTCCTCTAACCACCATCGCCCACGTCTGTCAAGCACTAGCGCTATTGTACAAGCCTGGGCCTCCCCTTCCTCCTGCACCCCACCCCGATCTACCCCAGGTGAGAGGGTTAGTGTGACTGCAAGACTTCCAGAGGTTATCAGCACCACATGAACCCCAGCAATGGGGTCCTGGTTGCCATCAGCCAGGGAATGATCCAACTTCAGGGTCTCACAGCAAGGATGTGCTCCCTAGGACCAGCCCTGATACCAACCACCTTGGGTTGGAATCTCCTAAAGGGAGAGCCTGAGACACAGATCGCGTACAAGGACCTTATTTGGATAGTGATACCAGGAAGTACTACAATGGAGTAGGGAAACAAAACAGAGAAGGAAAAGAAGCTAAATGCACATGTTAGTGAGCTGATTACCGCTGTGGGCAAGTAGGGTGCAATCCCACTGGAGAACTCCAGGAAACTTCACAGAACTCACCTCAGGGTGTTCCCAGCTGTGGGGCTAGGAAGCTGGGCTATGTGTCCACCAGCTCCCATCTGTCACCAACCCAGGGCTGCTCCTGGCACTGTTGATGTTCCAGCACTTCTGCCCTGCCCTGCGCATGGGCCAAGCATGCCCCTATAGCCATCCACAGAGAGCTGCGTGTACTTGCAGGAAGAAGCAGTTGCCTGTTCAGGAACAGTGATGCCAGCAATATATGCGCAAGACAGACCATGGCTGCTACACCCCCAACATAGCAAACTCGGGGACAATGGAATAGCACACCCTGGCTCTTAGAACAAGAACCAGAATGAAAGCATGCTAACCCCAAACAATCAGACGTCGCATAGAAGTCATTTACTATATTGTTATTTCTTGAGTCACACCATGAAAAGTGTACCTGTCACCCCCAGGTTCAAATGCAGGATTGTAGGATTTGTTATTTATTTCTAGTGAGGATCACATTATAATGTAGGGAATGCTGCCATTTGGAAACAATTTACATGTTCTCTATAAAATGTGTTATGGTTGGTCTTGAAATAAAGAAAATATAGTGTCAATATAGTTGCTTAGTTTAAAAAAATAGAACTTTTACCCTACCCTGTGCTTCATGCCAAATAGTGCCAGGCATGGACTTTCAAATAAGGGGCTATCGTGCCAGTCAGAATGTTGGGCATCAGTGTGACTGGGCTCCTGATGGGATGATAGCTCTGTGAGCAGAGAGGGCTGTGGTCACCGGCAACTGTCAGGAGTTACCATGCCTTTGTGTTTAGCATAAACAGCACTGACTGTTTTCTGCAATGAACAGACTTTTAGTCTATTAGGTTGGGCCATACGACGTTGCTGATCTTCTATGATTTTTCATTACAAAAATTGAAAATTTCATATCATATAAACTACTAACTCCCAATTGAGTTACATCAGCTTTCCTAGACTTGGCACAGGATTAAACGTAATGAGTGACAACTGTTAAATTAATATTTTTTTAAGTTAGAGGAAATATCTGGTTTTAAAATGACCTAAGAAAGCTGGCGTTGCCCCCTTCTCTTAGAAATCACCCCAAAACAAAGACAATAGGAAACATCAATCAGACCACACCTTTGATGAAACTAGAAGACATATGTAAGCCCCAAAATGTAAAATATGAGGAGAAGCAGCCAGAGGCAGGGAGCATCTAACCAGGTGCAGGAAGGTGCTTCGAGACAAGGCCTGCGATGGCGAATCTCAGCAAAGGCGGCGAGCACAGCCTCTGCACAGCAGGCAACACGAACTGTGGGGCAGAACCAATGGTTCCTGGTTTAGACCAAGCTCTGGGGAGCAAGAATAGCACCGGGAGAAGCGAGGAAGGCAGAGCTAAATGATAAACCAATGGTCACGCCTTATTTGCAGCAAGCAGCCTGTCCGTGAGGCAGGGTGGATACCGTTGCCCATTCTTACTGGCTAAAAGGAAGTAAAGATTACATTAGCCTGTATACCACTCCATCTCAAAAATGTCACCTTGACACAGGAAGAATTCTTTCCAGCCTGAACATGACCTCCCACCACTACCATGACCCCTTTCCAACATACACACACAACCCCTGCAAATAGCTGGTCCAAGATTTCACCTCATTCGAAGAAAAATAATCAGAAAGAATTCAGTTCTAAAACGACATAATTTACAAAGGTATTTACCGCAGCATTGTTTGTAAGGGCAAAACATTAGAAACTTACTAAATGTCTGGCAATAGGCAACTAGTTAAATAAATCATATTATATCCAAACGATATCTATGCATATTTTTTAAATAATGAGGTAGCTCTCTATGTACTAATATAGAACAATATCTGTATTAGCCAGGATAGCTTAGGTTATACAATAAAAACAACTTCAATACCTTAGCAGCTTAAACCAACAAAACTTTATTTTTTCTATCGTACAACATGTATTCATGGAACAGGGGGATGCCCTGCACCATATAATCCTCACTCAGGGACCTGGGTTCATCATGCAGAACATCATAATCACAGCACAGGGGGAAAGGAGAAAAAAATCATAGAAAATCAGCAATGTCATGAGGCCCGACCTAATAGACTAAGAGAATCTGTTCATTGTGGAAAACACTCAGTGCTCTTTATGCACCTGCTCTTAAATTCTTCTACCTAGAAGTGACACATGTCATTTCTGAGTACATTTCACTCATTCAAAAAAGTCAAATGGTAACCTAACTGCAAAGAGTTAGAGGTGTATCCCTACTGATTACAAGAGGAAAAACGGAAATATTGGTGAGGAGCAGTGATGTTTACCACCATTTACAAGAGATGTTATTAAGTGAAAGGAAAAATCAAGCTTTATTCTTCATATTAAAAACATATTATACTTTATATTCTTGATATGCATTGAATAATTCTGGAAGGATAAATTGATAATAAGGAGATAAGTCCAGGTAAGCATAGGAAGACTGAGTGGTTTAATTTTCTGGAAGGCTTAATTTTTACTGTATGTGATTTTATATCATATTTCATACTATCTGCGTGTATCACTCAAAAAATGTACTTGAAAATAAAAGGTATATGCCCTTTGATCCTAAACAGAAAGGGTAATATAAGGAATCTATCTCAATTTGTCTCTCCTTAAATAAAATGATGGGTTCCTAGAAGAAATGTGTGAGCCCAGAAGAGATTTTTTTAACTATTTAAATGTATAGAAATTTAGTATAGCTTATAAGTAAAATTTCTAAATTTTAAACTTGGAGACAAAGACAATAGATCTTGGTTTGTAATGAATTGACAATGCCGATGTCAATGTCCGTGCGAAAGACGACCAGATCCCCAGGCAATGCAGCCATCCACTTTCAGCCAGAACAGGCAGAGACTCGGATTCTTGATTAAAGCACTCTGGATAGGACATGAATCTGTCATCTGTCCGTCAAAGAAAGCCCAGCTATTTTCTAAAAGCAGCAGGGACTATATCAGGGAGAGAGGGATGTTCTTTCCTTATATAAACTGCATGTCTAGTACATTTCCCCAGCCCAGGATCATTTTTAATGTAAACGTCATCTTGTTAAGGAACTCCTTGTTCTTTCAAAGTTCCCTAAATCGCTAATTAGCTATGCTACATTAATAGCAACTTCTGGGCTCTGTATCTTTCCATACTTACAGTCCTGTGGTGGGGGGTGGGGGGCAGGGGGAGACCAAGAGAGAAGACAGATATTTTTCTAGCAAACCACCCTCTACCCAGGGTGATGGCCTCATGGCACACTTCCATCCCAGAAGCACAAGAGCCCACAGCTGAAATAAACCACTCCCAGTGCCTCAGTCTGGGATTCTGACCACTGGGAAGACTGAGGCTGTGTCTCCCAAGTGGCCGCAGGCAGGATCCACTTTGATCTCTGTGTGCTGAGACTGGGGCTAGAGAACATGAACAGAGCTCCTTTCCAGCCGTCTGTGCCCTCCTCAAAAAACCACCAGTTTGCATGTGCCACAGCAAGCCCTGGATGACTGGAGATCTTGTCCTAGCTTACACACAAGAAGACAAGTTCAAAGACAGAAGGAATAAAAGGTGAAGTGAAAAGGGAAAGGCTTACTTCTCATACAATTGGCCTACAACAAAATGGTGCAACATAATCATGGATTGCTAGGAAGCCGCACGTGAGAGGGGGTCTCCTGCCTCCAGGCCAGGAAGGATTTCAGTCCTTTACAGCAGTGGTCCCCAACCTTTTTCGCACCAGGGATCGTTTTCATGGAAGACAACTTTTTCCACGGACTTGGGAGACAGGGAATGGTTTCAGGATGATCCAAGTGCATTACATTTATTGTGTACTTTATTTCTATTATTCTTACCTTGTAATAGATAATGAAATAATTATACAACTTACCATAGGTTGGAAACCTCTGCTTTAAAGGACTAGGACACTAATGAGGAAGGTGCCTAATTCTTATGAACTCACAGAAAACCAAGGTCCCAGGGGAACCCCAACTAAGCCCAAAGAAAGTGACCCCACAATCAGAGTAAGCCACTTTGGGGAACTTGTCCAATTCCATGTCCTTTTATTATTTTCACATAGCCAACAGAACAATAATAAATTAATTTTTATAAGATTCTACATAAGTGCATTCACTAATAAGGAAAAATGCTCTGCCAAACCCTATGTCCTGATTACTATTTAGGCAATATTACCATTGTATCTTCATTTATACAAACAGCATTTATCGAGTACCTACTACACACTAGGCCCTATGCTAGATACCAGGAATACAAAACTTAAAAAGCCACTGTCCCAGTGGTTCACAAGTACACTAGCTAGACATGTAACCAATAACTCGATATAAAAGCTGCATTGATCAGATTGCTTGCCATGTCACGAGAACGCAGTATTTGTTGAAAACATAAAGTTTTAATAAAGTAATGATGAGACTCATAAAAAGAGGATACCTAAACCTGAACTGTGCCAGGAGACATCACAGAGGAGATGATAGATGAACAAGGAGTTCATAGAATTCTCCTAGAAGATGGGCAAGGGTGGAGGTAAGCCTGTCAGATAGAAGCAACCATGCATGGAAACGCCCAGAATTGTGGAAGATGGCACCTTCACGGGGCTGCAGAGAGATCACACCATAGCAAGGGCTCACGCGGGGAAGTGGCAAAGGATGGCTGAAGCAGGGGCAGAGCCCAGATCACAAAACACAGGCTGAGAGTTTGGCACTTCTGCTGGAAGCAAGGAGGGAGGAGGACTTCAGTCTGGGTATAACATGATCATAGCTGTAGTTTGGAGACAATCTCCCCAGCAGCCGTCTGGAAGGTGAAACTGAGTGCAGCAGAAGTGGACACGGGGACGAGAGGCGACATGAGGCAAAGGAAAGAGAAGAATCTGAGAAACTCTTCAGGACAGGATGGGATCAACAGGGCAGTCTTGGTGACTAAAGGAATCTGGGAACAAAGGGAGAGGGAGGAGGCAGGAAGGATCCCTCTAGGGATCTTAGTTTGGGTAAAACACTTGGTGTCTCTCTGGGGAGTGGTAAGTGCAGAGAGTCAAGGGTGGGAGAGAGTTCGCTCGTAAATTTTAGGGGGGTGGATATTGACCTTGAGATTAGCTGGAATCAGATGGAAAAATGCAGTAGGCAATGGGAACAGGTTTTGAAGCCAGAAGACATGGCCCAGAAGATTAGGTTTTGAGAGTCACGGACACCAGGAGCTTCTGATACTCTGAAGGTAAAAATCAGTATAAATCATAAAAGCAAATAACATTTACTGAGTGCTCACAATGTGCATAGCACTGTGCTTAGTGCTGTCCATGGCTTACCTCGTTTGATTCTCACAACTCTTCAAAGTAGATGTAATTTGTTATTCTCCATTTTTTTTTTTTTAGATGAGCCACTGAAACGTACAGAGATGATGCAATTTGTCCCAGGTCTTATAGCTAGTAAGCTAGCACTGGAGCTGAGAGGTTCTAAATAGGCCATGTCCAGAGTCTACTCTAAAATGTGTTTGGGCAGCTCAGCACTTTTTTTAAAATTTTTATTTCAGAATATTATGGGAGTACAAATGCTTTGGTTACATATGTCACCTTTGCACCACCCAAGTCAGAGCTACAAGCGTGCCCATCCTCCAAACATCATGCACCGTACCCATTAGGTGACAGCATAGTACTTTGATGAATTAAATTTGTATGACTTTGGCCACAGCCTGCACCCACCCGCCTTCAAAGTTCACCACTCTCCCCAACATGCCAGACTGTCTCTTACGCCCCCCTGCATACCGTGGTGGACACGGAGATCAACTGTCCTGCTTCCCCCTCACGGATGACTCCTCCCAGGCAGCTGTGAGCTCCAGCTGGGTTTGCCTCGGCTGCAGAGAGCTGCCTCCCCAAGGCCACACCCCTTCCCAGACAGCCCACATCCAACGACCAATGAAGGGAAAAAAGGAGAATCAAGTCCAGGCCATCTTGGCCCAACACAGGATGACTCTGATGGGCCATTCCAACTTCAGAGCCGCAGGGAGGTTGGCTGAGGCTGGCTGGCAGGTATTGCAACTCAGCTTCTCTGCCCAATCCTGCTTTCTTCCCCTCCCTTCCATGGGTGTCATTCTCCCGGGCACTTCCCAATAAACATTCTGTTCACTAAACTCTATGCCAGAGGCTGCTTCCTGGAAAACCCAGCCTATGACACATAACCTATCTGTTCCTTGAACACACTGAATTTTGACATCTACAAAAGGATCAAGCATTGCCCTGTGAGTTTCCAAATCTTTAAGACGTTAGAGTACCTTAATATATAAACAAAAAAAGCTCAGTGGGCCTCAGCTACCAGCAAATAACATGGACTCAGATTCCCATCCAGGTAAGAAAACCCACTGGAAACTCAACCCGGGATTGTTCCAAACTTGGCTCCCACCACCTTTCCCAAGTCTTTGTTTTTTAATGCCTGCTGTCCAAGTCTCCAAGCCTACAACCTTGCCTGTCTAAACCCCAGCCCTGGGCCAGTTCTACAGAAGGTGACAATCTCAGGCTGCTGACCAGGGTCACTCCTGCCCCTACTCAGCATGGAGTCCATGTCAGCAGAGGGGACAACACAAATCTCACAGAGAGACATGCATTTCTTCAACTGAGAACTCTGGCCACCTCCCCAAGAATCCTCTGCTAAAATGCAAACAAACTTAGTGTATACATGTATATGTTTTCCATATATGTATTGATTAAAAGGTGAGAAGGGGTCAGGCGCAGTGGCTCACGCCTGTAATCCTAGCACTCTGGGAGGCCGAGGCAGGAGGATTGCTTGAGGTCAGGAGTTAGAGACCAGCCTGAGCAAGCGCGAGACCCTGTCTCTACTAAAAATAGAAAATTAGCTGGACAATTAAAAATATATAGAAAAAATTAGCCAGGCATGGTGGCACATACCTGTAGTCCCAGCTACTCGGGAGGCTGAGGCAGGAGGATCGCTTGAGCCCAGGAGTTTGAGGTTGCTGTGAGCTAGGCTGATGCCACGGCACTCTAGCCTGGGCAACAGAATGAGACTCTGTCTCCAAAATAAATAAATAAATAAAACTAAAAAATAAATACGGTGAGAAGGACTTACACCAAAATATAAACAATGGTTTTCTCCGGATTGTAGGATTATTGGTATTTTCTTTTTCTACATAAATATGTTCTAAGATGAGGTGCTTTTATAATAAGAAAGAAAATGATAAAATTATTTTTCAGAGACAAAAGGATTGTGCCCTTCTCCCTTACAAATAACCTTGGAAAAGGAAGCACATTAAACTGTGAGTGCGAGAGGAAGGTATTAAGACCTTGCCGTTAATTAGTTAGAAAGCCGGGGCGCTGAGGAAATGGGATGGTAGCTAAGCCCAGACAGGACGAAATAATCCTACACTGGGCGAAGCCAGCCTGGGGTGGGGTCACAGTTTTATAATTAAGGCATCTGAGGTCACAGGAGGAGGAAGGTTTTGCGAACGTGCACGTGGAGCCTTGACACTCACCTCCTCTGCAGTCCTGCCTGCCTCCTCCCTCAGCCTCCTGGGCCCACCTGTCTCTGCGGGGCCCAAGGCTACAGAAGGAGCTGACAGCTGTATGTGCTTTTGCTGGATGCCCAGGTGGGGCTTCTTCCTCTGCCCTCCAGTGACCTCTGATAAAGGTCCCCTTTATCTCTCGCCCTTGAATTTAGAGGCTACAGCTAAGCCAAAGCACTTGAATCCTGACTCCCCACCTTCAGGCTCTACCCTGGCCCTTCTCATCCTCCAGAAGAGCAAAGAAACTTCCAAACAGAAACCCAGAGAGACAAGAGCACCAGGAAGAAAGGGGAACCGACTACTCTAACTTGCCTTTTTGTGCTGCACGGATGCCTTCCACCAAAGACCCACCTCACCTGCGTCTCCAAGCCCCTCACGGTCTTGCAGCCCTCCCTGGCTGGCGTGTTTGTTCACCTTAGCACCTGTTTGCACAACAATGTACACCTGTGCTCTGCTGGCCCCCAGTTGGCCCTTAGCCAGCTCTGCGCACCTGCGTGTGGGAACATCTGCTTGTCTTTCCTGCTGCAAGGAAGACAAGGGACACTCGGGGCTGACTCCAGACCCGTCTCTGCCTGAACACCGGGCCCCACTCCTAACTGCGCCGGACTGCCCCGTTAAAGCTTGGCCTACACCTGTCCTGTGTGATCCCCTCATATCTGGACGTCACTAGAGGCACCCTGCCCCTATTCCCCATTAAAGCTTGGCCCAGGGAGTGGGCGGACAGGGAGAAAACAAATAGGGGAGCCCTAGCCTCCGTCTTCCTGCTCCCCGTCTCCCTCTTCTTCTCTGCAGTGGACAAGGTCTGTGCTCTGTCCACGTCCCCTTGGGTGCCCCTTTTCACCATTTTGTGTCCTCCCTGGTGTCCACAGGCTTTCATCTTCAACAGGCAACACCTGAGGATCTTTTCTGGCCGTGCTACCAGAGCCTGCTTTGCCTGCATACTTGAAAACTGGGAGTGTTTGAGAATTTATGTCCCCAAAGCCCAACTCCCTGCCCCCATGGGCCTTCACCATTGGCTAATGGAGGCAGGAAGGTGAAAGCCTCTGCTCCCTTGCTTGGGGTTGGGACAAC
>RJWJ010046500.1:0-11333 GCA_004363605.1 Indri indri | reverse complement strand
CTACTAAAAATAGAAAGAAATCAATCGGACAACTAAAAATATATAGAAAAAATTAGCCGGGCATGGTGGCACATGCCTGTAGTCCCAGCTACTCGGGAGGCTGAGGCAGAAGGATCGCTTGAGCCCAGGAGTTTACGGTACTCACTCTAGCCCAGGCAACAGAGTGAGACTCTGTCTCAAAAAAAAAAAAAAAAAAAAATCTTCAGAAAGAATTTTGCATCCACAAATAATATAAATATATAAACTATAAATATTATAATATGTAAGTTTTATTAACAAAATATATTAAGATATATGTATATATCTTAATTAGAAACAAAATGGTAGTAAGGGAAGCAATAAAGATAACAGTTGAATAAAATAGAAAACCCCAAAACTTGCATAAATAAATTCAATTTCTATTTGTTTTCTTTGAAAGCACCAATAAGATCGATAATCCTGCGATGACCCTGATTTTAAAAAAAAAAGAGAACAAAATTATACAAAATAGGAATGAGAAGGGAGTAAACCCCTGTGTAGAAGAAAATTTAAATATTATGGATTACTAACTGAAACTCAAGAGCAGCATGGTTGAAAACCTAGGAGATATGTATGACTTCCTAGAATACTGACCCAAGAAGTAGAAAACATGAAGAAACTAATTACCATAGAGAAATTGGAGATTAAATATCTACTATTAAAAATAGCATGGAGACTTGACAGTTTCACAGTTAAATCCTTTAAATTCTTTTTAGTTTTTAAGGATCAATGGATAATTAAATTGTTTTTACTATAATATATTAGGGAAGAGAAAAAGATGAAAACTCCCTAAATCATTTCATGAAGCCAGCCTTATTGTAACCTCATAAAGATAGTATCAAAAACTAAACCAAAATTCAAGTTTGCTTGTGAATGTATATTCAAAAGAGAATTCAGTACCTCATCAAAAGAATAATTCAGGAGGTTTTATTCCAAGAAAGCAAACTTTTACAATATTAGGACATCTATAAGCATATTTCATTACATTAACAACTTGAAGTGGCAAAATATATTAATGCTAAAACGTCATTTGAAAAAACTTAAAAATCATTCTTAACAAAATGCAATAGAAATAGAAATAGAAAGAAACCACAAATTGGTAAAGACATCAAAAATCCACCAGCAAGTAGTGTTTTAAAAACTCAGATGTTAAGATAGTTTCTTTAAAGTATAGAAAAAAGAGGATATCTGGTGATCACCATCATTATCGAACATTCTTTTGGAGACTGGTGCATGCAATAAAAAAAGTAAAGTAATTTCTATAAATGTTGGGTAATAACAGATGAAGTTATTTCTTTTTGCTGATTATAAGATTGTATGCCTGGAAAACCCCATTGGACTTCAGTTAAAAACAACATAATAAGAAAATTTGATAAGACCTCTGTATATAAGAAAAATAAACATACAAATAGCTTCTTTCTTTTCTATTATAGTAATAACCATCTAAAAATGTAAATGAGATGAATATTCCACTTGCAATACCACCAAATATTATTAAATATAGTATCTATTTATATATGTGTTTAACATTTAATATTTATAGTATTGTGATTATAAATGTCAGGAACACATTTTTAAAATCATATGGTGACATGCATACATTTAGAGTGTATGGTATGATTATGATGAGTTTTGGCAAACATATACACCTGTGTAAACCACCACCCAATCAAGAAAATTCCCTCATACTCCTTTGCAGTCAGTCTCTCACCCCAGACAACAACAACCCCTGATATGATTTCTATCACTTTAGATTAGTTTTGCCAGTTTTAGAATTTCATAGTAATGGAATCATGTTTTTTTTTTTATGTATTTGGCTTCTTTGCTCAGCGTAATGTTTTAGAGATTCATTCATGTGGTTGCATGTACCCGTAGTGTGTTCTTTTTATTACTAAGTACTGTACTATTTTCATTGTATGGATGTACCATATTTTGTCCATTTACTCATTGGACATTTGGATTGTTTATAGTTTTTGACTATTATCAATAAAGCTGTTATGGACATTGTTGTGTGTGTCATTTTGTGTATGCATGTTTTCTTTTCTTTTCTTTTTTTTTTTTTTGTGACAGAGTCTCACTCTGTTGCCCAGGCTAGAGTGCTGTGGCATCAGCCTAGCTCACAGCAACCTCGAACTCCTGGGCTCAAGTGATCCTCCTGCCTCAACCTCCTCAGTAGCCGGGACTATAGGTGCACGCCACCATCCCTGGCTAATTTTTTCATTTTTAGTAGAGATGGGGTCTCACTCTTGCTCAGGCTGGTCTTGAACTCCTGAATTCAAGCGATCCTCCTGCCTTGGCCTCCTGGAGTGTTAGGATTACAGGTGTGAGCCACCACGCCCGGCCCCTCATGTTTTCATTTCTCTTGGGTAAATATTTAAAAGTGGAATTGCTGGGTTATGTGGTAAATATAATTGAACATTATAAGAAACTGCCAAACTCCAAAGTGACTGTACCATTTTACACTTTCATCGGTAATGTATGAAAGTGTCAGTTGCTCCACATCCTCTGCCTCACTTGGAATTATCAGTCTTTTTAGTATTAGCCATTCTGAAGGGTGTGTAGTGGTATCTATTACTGTGGTTTGGATTTGCATTTTCCAGATGATTTATGATATTGAGGACTGGACTCTGACCTTTTTTTCTCTTGCCCAAATTCCTTTCTAAGAGGCCTGGTGAGTCACACCTACAAATGCTAAAACCTCATTAAACAGATTTTATTAACCCTGTATGATGTGGCTTACTTTCCAATCTGATTCTGGTACAGCATCATATGACAGATAGAAGAACCCCTTATCTTAACTCAAGCATTCCTTTCTACTGACTCCAGGTTTTTAGACAAAGCTTAACTCTTTCAACCAATTGCCAGCTAAAGAATTCCTAAAACCCATCTATTATTTGTAAGCCCCACTTCAAGATGTCCAACCTTTTCGGGCTGAACCGAAGTATACCTTCCATGTATTGATTTATGGTTTTACCTGTAAATTCCTGTCTCCATGAATGTATAAAACCAAATTGTAAACCAGCTGACTTGGGTGCATTTTCTCAAGACTTCATTTTTAAAAATTTTAAAAATGTTAAATATTATTTGTACACAATAGTTGTATATCTTTATAGGGTACATGTGATGTTTCGATACAGGCATACAATGTGAAGTAATCAAATCAGGGTAACTGGGGTATCCATCACCTCAAGCATTTAACATTTGTTTGTTAGGAGCATTCCAGTTCCACTCTTTTAGTTGTTTTATTTTTGTTATTTTTTGTTTTTTTCTTACTACTCTGCATGATGCTTGAATCTTTTAGTCGTTTTAAAGTGTACCCTAACTTATTGTTGATTATGGTTCTATGGCTTGTCTCTTCACTTTATTGATTGTTTCCTTTGCTGTGCAGAAACTTTTTAGCTTCATGTAATCACATTTGTCCAATTTTGCTTTGGTTGCCTATGTTTTGTGGGTATTACTCAAGAAGTTCTTTCCCAGACCAATGTCCTTAAGCATTTCCCCAATGTTTTCTTTTATTAGTTTCATAGTTTCAGGTCTTAGATTTAAGTCTTTAATCCATTTTGATTTGATTTTTGTATATGGAGAGAGGTGAGGGTCTAGTTTCATTCTTCTGCATATGGATATCCTGTTTTCCCAGAACTATTTATTGAAGAGATTGTCCTTTCCCCACTGTATGTCCTTGGCATCTTTGTTGAAGATAAGTTCACCGTAGATGTGTGAATGTATTTCTTGGTTCTCTATTCTGTTCCATTAGTCTATGTGTCTGTTTTTATGCCAGTACCATATTATTTTGGTTAATACAGCTCTGTCATATTATTTGAAATCAGATAATGTGATTCCTCCAGTTTTGTTCTTTTTGCTCAGGATGGCTTTGGCTATTCTGGGTCTTTCATGGTGCCATATAAATTTTAGAATAATTTTTTCTATGTCTGTGAAGAATTCCATTGGTATTTTGATGGGAATTGCATTGACTCTGTAGATTGCTTCGGACAGTATAGACATTTTAACAATATTGATTCTTCCAATCCATGAGTATGGAATATCTTTTCACTTTTTTGTGGCCTGTTCAATTTCTTTCATCAATGTTTTGTAGTTTTCACTGGAGAGATCTTTCACTTCTTCAGTTAAGTTTATTCCTAGGTATTTAATTTTATTTGTAGCTATTATAAATGGGATTACTTTCTTACTTTCTTTTTCAGATTGTTTGCTGTTTGCATGTAGAAATGCTACTGATTTTTGTATGTTGATTTTGTATCATGCAACTTTACTGAATTTGTTTATCAGTTCAAATCATTTTTGGCTGGAGTCCTTAGGTTTCTCTAGGTGTAAGATCATATTATCTGCAAACAAGGATAATTTGACTTCTTCCTTTCCAATTTAGATGCCCTTTATTTCTTTCTCTTGTCCAATTGCCCTAGCTAGAGCTTCCAATACTGTGTTGAATAAGAGTAGTGAAAGGGGGCATCCTTGTCTTCTTCCAGATCTAGGAAAGGCTCTCAGTTTTTCCCCCTGAAGTATGACACTAACTGTGGGTCTGTCATACATGGCATATAATTTTGAGGTAAATTCCTTCTATACTCAGTTTTTTGAGAGTTTTTATCATAAAGGGATGTTGAATTTTGTTGAATGCTTTTTCAGTATCAATTGAAATCATCGTATGGTTTTGGTCCTTCATTCTGTTGATATGATGTATCGTACTGATTGATTTGCATATGTCAAACCATCCTTGTATGCCTGGGATGAATCCCATTTAATCATGATGATTAATCTTTTTAATATGTTGCTGAATTTTGTTTGCTAGTATTTTGTTGAGGATATTTGCATCTATGTGTATCAGAGATGTTGGCCTATAGTTTTCTTTTTTTCTTGTGTCTTTTCTCAAGACTTCTTGGGAGCTTGTTCCCCAGAGTCTGGTCACACACATTCAGCTCAGAATAAACCTCTTTAAATTATTTTACAGAGTTTAGGTTTTTCTGTCAACAATACTGAATATATGTTCATGTGCTTATTTGCTGTTTGTATATTTTTTAAAAATAAGATCTTTGTCCATTAAAAAAAATTGAGCTGTCTTCTTACTGTGTTTGAAAGGTTCTTTGTGCATTCTAGACTTAAGTCCTTTGTCAGATACATATTTTGTGAATATGTTCTTTGCCTTAGTTATATCCATCAGGAGACAGATGTGGAGATAAAATTAGGAGTGCATGAGGTCAATTGGCAGATGTGGAGCATAATGCCTATGAAAGATAAAAAAAGAGGAGGAAGTGTGATTAGGCAGGCAAAACCTTCAGAAAGTGACGCTGTCCTGGGCATGGTGGCTCATGCTTGTAATCCCAGCACTTGGGGAGGCCAAGGTGGGAGGATTTTTTTGAGGCCAGAAGTTTGAGACCAGCCTGAACAACATAGTGAGACCCCATCTCTACAAAAAATACAAAAATTAGGTGGCCATGGTAGTGAGTGCCTGTAGTCCCAGCTACTCAGGAGGCTGAGGCAGGAGGATCACTGAGCCTGGGAGTTTGAGGTTGCTGTGAGCTATGATTGAGCCACCGCACTCTAGTTTGAGAACAGAGTGAGACCCTATCTCAAAAACAAAATAAATAAATAAATGAATAAATAAAAAGAAAAAAGAAAGTGATGCTGTTCTGATTTGATCTGATTCCTGTGGTAAGGAAGAGAGGAGGAAGCAGGATTGGGCAGGGAGAGGCTCAGATTGCTGTCTAGATCTGACAAAGCCTTGGCAAATGTCAAAGGGATCTCTGGAGCAAAGAGGAGTCCTGCCTTAGACACACATGGCCAGGTCTTGCTACTCCTGCCATGCTCAATTATTGGCTGGGGGATGACCTGGAAGGGTGTGGCTTAGGTTAGAAATCTGAAGCAGCTCTTGTAGGCACTAATAGCTGGAGGCTAACAGCTAACTGTGCCTTCAAGAAGCAGATGATCTTTCAAGGTCCTTTCAAGTGTGTGAGTCTATTGTTTCCAAGACAGCATTCCTCCTCCATTTTTTAAAGAATAAACTGTAAATAACATTGACATCTCCTGCATAAATTTCAGTGTCACAATGTGAACTTACTCCAGAGAATTTAGTAAACTTATCTTGCAGCTCAGTGTCTCTTATATAAATACTCTATGATGAGGTCAACTTTTAGGATTCACTGTATTTTCTTCCCATTCTTACGCTTATCGTTCATCCTTGTCTTTTCTTTCAAAGCCTTCAACAATTCTTTGTTTATGTCCTTCTGTTTCCAATCTCCTGCTAAGTTTTATTCTTTATCTCAGTCTTCAACACCTTATTTGTGACTTTTGCAAACTGCTGTTTTGTAATTGATGTAATAAACTCTAAGGGGGCATAGACCTTTCCTAGACTGCTCTTCAAAGTTTCTAGCATACTGGCTTTAATCATTCTGTCTTCAGCAACCAGCCACCAGAACTGATTTCCATGTGCCAAGTGAAGTAGTTTTCCCACTTCCACACTTCTCGTCCCTTCTAAGCTTTCATATGTTCTGCTATCCTTAGTGGTACTGAGCAACTAAGTCCTTGGGTGCCATCTTTTAATTGCTTACATCAGGTTTGCTCTAAGGCTATGGAACATGTATTAGAAAAATAGAATTGTTGCTAGTGGTGAAAACAGATGGGAGAGAGTTCGAAATATATCTTCTAAAAAGAGGGCCTTAGAGTAAGGATAGCAGGTAGACTCTGGGCATAGTTGCCTCCTTCATTTTAAAGTACTGTGTCTGTAGAAGTCTCCAGTTATAATATAGCTATCAAAGTTAAGACGAAAATTACTAGTCTAATATAGAATGCTTGTTGAATATTGGAAAGGATGAAGTAGAAATGTCAGATAGACAGGAAGCCTGATTGATCTTTCTTTTTTTTCTCCTCCTCCCTCTTGATCGATCTTTCTAAAAGCTATTGATGGACAGTTATGTCTAATAATATTTAAGCATGTTCAGGTTTGTCTCATCTCTAAAAAAAAAAAAAATCCTTCTGCAAGCTCTTCTCTAGCTATTGCTCTGTGCTTCTCTTTCCCTTAACAATGAAATTACTTGAAAGAGTCATTTCTGCACCTCCCACTTTCTCAACTCACTGTAATCTGACCTCCAGCCCCTCTATACCATTTACAATGAAGGTGAGGGGTGGGGGCAATTTCCAGAATACTTTTGCTGACGACTTTCAAATCTCTCCCTCCCAGTCTCCCATAAGTGTCAGACTCACATGTCTAACTGCCTGCAGGGTATCCCCACTCAGATTTGCTGTAGGGATTTTAATGCGTCAGTCTGAATTTATCTTTTTTTTCAATGCCTTTTCTCCTTTCATGTTCTCCAGCTTCTTGCTATTCAAGCTGTGGTGCCAACACCTGTAACATCAGCCTCACCTGGGAGCTTGTTAGAATGCAGATTTCCCGGTCCCACCCCAGAATTATTGAATCAGAATCTGTATTCTCAGGTGATTAGTATGCATAGTCGAGTTTGGGAATCATTGCAAGTCACTGAATAGTATCACCACCTACCCATTGCTCAAGCCAAGAACCTGACTCTTTTCCTCTTGGTCACCATGTCTTAAATATTTCTCACATTTGTCCATTTTTCTTTTTCCTTTCCCACTGCCAGCTCCCTGGTTCAGGCTACCATCCTGTCCTACCTGGATATTCTAACAGCTTTCTTAACTGATCTCCCTGCCACGTATCCTATCTCCCCTCCAGCCCACCGTTCCTACTTAGCCAGAGCATTAGTCCTAAAGCAAAATCTGATGGGGCCCATCCTTTGCTCAACTTTCTTCAATACTTCCTGATTGTTCTTAAGGTAAAGTGCAAATGCCTTTCGGTGGCCGACAATGCCATGTGTGATTGGGCTCCTGCTCCCCTCTCTGGCCTTGCTTCTTGGCCCCTTTCACTTGCACACACTCATTTTCAGTCCTTTACCACAGGATTTTTACTCTGCCTAGAAATGCACCTGCTCCCTCTGCCAAAGGCCACTTATATTTCAGTTCTTAGCTAAGATGTCACTTCCAGAGGGAAGCGTTCTCTGATCTGCTAAATCTGGGTTAGTTGTCCTTCCTGTATGTGGTCTAGTCTTTACCACCTTGTTTATAAATGCCTAATTGTCTATATTCCCTGCTAGACTACAAGCTCTTTGGGGCAGGAACTGTGTGTCCTAGTATATCAATAAATATTTGTAACATAAATTAATTAATTTCATTAAATTCTTCGAACACCTCATTTTAAGCTATCTCATGTTCTAGTTGTAATTATGAGAACACAAGTATTTTTACTGTCCGCGATCACATGTTTAAAAATGGGTGTATCTGGGAGGAGGAAAGGGAATTTAGAACATGCCAACTTCAATTTGCCTCTGTACTTAAGGATTTGAAGTTTTAAAACTTCTTTTTAAGTTTTCCTTGATACTGTTGAGTTTTATTTAGCTGAAGAAGGTTTCATACTCTTGCCAAAGATAGAGATATTTTTTGGTGGGGTTTTATTTGTATAATTCAACAGTTATTTATTGAACCTACAGCTTGCTAGGTCCCCCACAAGGTCAGCATTGGTATGCCCCCCACAAGGTCAATAAGTCTTATGCCCACCTAAGGGCTTTTGCAGCAGCTAGTGTTTCTTCCTAGAATGCTTTGCCCCAGATCTCAGCATGGTTGGTTCCTTTTAATCATTTAGATCCTAGTTCAGATGCTCCATCCATAAAGAGAGCTTCCCTGTCCACTCAGTCTAAAGGAGCATCTCCATTCCCAGGCACCTTCTTTCCATCCGTCATGATGAAAAGAAGGTGCCTGGGACACTATTTGAAAGGATCTTGCTTGTCTATTTGTTTATTTTTTAAAATTGTCCGTGTCTCCCCCTGGCCATCTTGCTTACCTCTTTATCTCCAGTCCCCAGAATAGTGCCTGGCACATAGCGAACACTAAATAAATATTTATTTTTTTAAAATTTTAGTTGGCATGTAATAATGATACATATTTATTGGATGCAGGGTGATATTTCCATACGTGTATACAACATGTAATGATCAAATCAGGGTAATTATCGTGTCCATCACCTCAAACATTTATCATTTCTTTGTGTTGTGAACATTCAAAATCCTCTCTTCTAGCTTTTTGAAAATACACAATAAATTATAGCTAACCATATCCACCCTACAGTGCTACAGAACACAAGAACTCACTCCTCTTATCTAGCTGTAATTTTGTATCTATTAACTAACCTCTCCCTATCCTCCCCTCCTCCCTGCTCTTCCCAGCCTCTAATGCCCACAATTCTACAGTCTGCTTCCATGAGCTCAAAATGTATTTCTTAGCTCCCACATTTGAGTGACAACATGTGGTATTTATCTTTCTGCGCCTGACTTATTTTGCTTAACATAGTGACTCATACATGTTGCTGTAAACGACAGGATTTCATTCTTTTTTATGGCTGAATAGTATTCCATCTTGTGTATGAATACCACATTTTCTTTATCTGTTTGTCTGTTGATAAACATTTAGGTTGATTCCATATTTCAGCCACTGTGAATAATGCTGCAATAAACATAGGGGTGCAGGCATCCCTTTGATATGCTGATTTCCTTTCCTTTGGATAAATAGTCAATAGTGGGATTGCTGAATTATATGGTAGTTCCATTTATTTATTTATTTATAGACAGGGACTTACTCGTGGCCCAGTCTGGAGTGCAAGGGCACAATCATAGCTCACTGCAGCCTTGAACTCCCAGACTCAAGTGATCCTCCCACCTCATCCTATCAAGTAGCTGGGACTACAGGTACATGCCACCATACCCAGCTAATTTTTAAATTTTTTGTAGGGATGAGGTCTCACTTATGTTGCCTAGGCTGGTCTTGAACTCCTGGCCTCAAGCAATCCTCCCGTCTCAGCCTCCCAAAGTGCTGGATTGCAGGTGTGAGCCACCACATTGCTGGTAGTTCTATTTTTAGTGTTTTGAGAAACTTCCATATTGTTTTCCCTAATGCCCCCACTAACTTATGTTCCCACCAGCAGTGTCTGAGAGTTCCTTTTTCTCGCATCTTTGCCAGCATTTGTT
Organism: Indri indri; assembly: GCA_004363605.1. NCBI lineage: Eukaryota > Metazoa > Chordata > Mammalia > Primates > Indriidae > Indri > Indri indri. The sequence continues at coordinate 1,278 of RJWJ010046500.1, read as the reverse complement.
ATTATTATTATTTTTTTTGGTGATAGCCATTCTAATTGGCTGATATTTCATTGCGGTTTTGATTTACATTTCCCTGATGATTAGTGATGTTAAGCACTTTTTCATATATTTCTCAGCTCAATAAATATTTCTTGAATGAGAGATTCTGCATACCAGATCTGCCTTTTATTACTTAGGAACCTTAGGGAGGTCCCGCCCCTGTTGGAGGAGGAGGGTTTGTGTGACTCTGTTCCCTTGCCCGTGTTTCTCCAGAGGCTGAGCCATTCCCCACTCCCCCAGTACAGGTTCCTACTTCTGTATTTACAACTGCTTACTAACATTTTCCTCAGCCCCATTTCACCTGCCAAGTAATGTACTTATTCATTGCATCCTTGTGACCAGGGACAGCATTATTTTCATTTGGTACTTATTTGGAAACATTATCTGGTCAAGAATGCCCCAATTACAGCCCAGGGCTTAGGAACAAGGGTTCTGGAGTCAGACTTCGTAAATGTGAATGCTTGTTCTGCTACTTACTGACCGCATAGTCTTGGGCAAGTTACTTGATCTCTCTGTGCCTCAGTTTCCTCATCTGTAACATTGACTAATACTAGTACCTATGTCATATAGATGTCATAAAGATTAAATGAATAACTATAAAAAAGCAGTGTTATAAATGTTAGCAATTATACTTATCTCTTTTATCTGCCCAGAGATTAGATGCTTCAGGGATCTGCAGAGTCCTCTTGGAGACTTTTGACTCCTGAATAACTTAACCCCTTTCCTTCACATCCTCTGTATTTCCATTCCCTTTGCTTACCCACGTCTCCATTTCTGCCCAGCATAGTTGGTTCTTAATTATCTCAGTTACCTCTCTGGGAATCAGAATCTAAATACTCTGATCATTGTGTTTGGCTGACATGTCTTTTAGTTTCTTTTACTCTGTCGTCTTTTTTCCTCATTTCCTTCTCTCCAGCCACATTTGCCTCCCTCGTTGCTGACTTAGAACATAATGAGGACGTTCTTGCCCCAGGGTCTTTGCACTTGCTATTCCCTCCTTGTGGAACACTCACCACCACCACAACCTCTTCACCGCCCCCCCCCCCCCATGGATTGCACCCTCATTTCCTTCAGGTTTCTGTTCAAATGTCACCTTATCTGAAAAGGGACAAAGTTATATTAACTATTTCAATATAAAATAGAACCCCAATCACTCTCTCTTCCTTTCCAATTCTGCCTTACTTTTCTCCATTGTGCTGATGACATATTACCTATTTGCTTATCTATTGGCTATCTTCA
>RJWJ010046499.1:0-11228 GCA_004363605.1 Indri indri | reverse complement strand
AAAATACATATATAGAAAAAATTAGCCGAGCCTGGTGGCGCATGCCTGTAGTCCCAGCTACTCGGGAGGCTGAGGCAGGAGGATCGCTTGAGCCCAGGAGTTTGAGGTTGCTGTGAGCTAGGCTGACGCCACAGCACTCTAGCCAGGGCAACAGAGCCAGACTCTGTCTCAAAAAAAAAAAAAAAAAAAAAAAAGAATTTCTTATTCCAAGTATGACCAAATAATGGGTATCAGAAATACTCTCCTACAAGAAACAATTATAATACTGGAAAAATGTACAAAGCATCTGTGTTTGGGCATTGGACAATAGGCAGTAGAATGCAGTAGTCCTTGAGTGAAGGAAAACACATGAAGTATATCACCCCAGCTTTCTGATTAGAGGCACCTTCCAAACTGTGGAACATGTAAGTGGAACTCAAACAGAGATCAACCGTTGAGCTGGGCAAAAGAAACAGAGATAGGCTTTGGGACTTCTGGGAATTTGCAGGACAAAAGATTGGAGTGTGAGGAGCAGATATGTATGCAGACAAAAAGATACATAAATCTGCATAGGGATCCCTTTGAAAGTTTGGCCGAATACTTAGCTATGTGAGGTCAGAGCAAGATTCCATGAGACCTGGAAAAAAGAAGCTATTAGGGGGCTGTGAGCTTCACATAGATTCTGGATATTATGTTGTTCTTAGAGACACTGGGGTTGAGTTCAGTGTAGACACTTCACTGAACACTCTGGATATTTCACTGATATCACAGAAAAGCCATGCCTTAGGAGTAGGGCAAATCTAGTCCTGGAGTGAAGAGTACTCTAGATGCCTAAAACCAAGTCCCAATAGGATCAAGTCAATCTACCTATATATTAACTACATGCCTGAGATACTCTTTAAGATAACAAATCCAAACTCTCAAAAATGTATCATTTAAAATGTTCTGCACACAATAAATAGTAGACACATGTAAAAGGAAGAATATGTAAACTATAACCAGGAGAATAAACAATCCATAGAGAGAGATCCAGAAATGGCACAGATGTTTAAATTAGTATACAAGGACCTCAAAACAGCTATTAAAATATGTGTGAGGATTTAAAAGAAAATATGGGCAAATGAATGAGTAGGTAGGGAATATCATCTGAGAAATAGAAGCTATAGAATAAACCAAATGGGAATAATTGAAAGAACAATACAATATTTGAAATGAAAATTTTTATGAGCGTATTTTGAATGGTACATTAGACGTTATAGATGAACAGATGAGGAAACTTGAAGAAAGGTTAATAGAAACTACTCAAACTGAAGCACAGAAGAACACAAAAATGACAAAAAGTGAAAAGAGATTCAGTGACCTGTGGGATAAAATTAGGTGGTCTACTATACATGAAATTTGAGTTCCGGAAAAAGAGGAGAGAGTGACACTGAGGTAAAAAAAAATTGAAAAAAAAATTATCAAAATTTTCCATATTTTATGAAAAATATCAATACACAGATCCCAGACACTTAAATCCCAACAGCATAAATACGAAGAAATCAGACCTAGGCACGTCATAGTCAAAATGCTGAAAATCAAAGATAAAAGGGAAATATTTTAAAAAGCTGGAGAAAAAGAAGACATTCCATGTAAGAGAACATTAATAAGAATGATTTCTATTTCTCATCAGAAACAATCCAAGCCAGAAGAATATGGAACTACACTCTTAATGTTCTGAAAGAAAAATAAAACTAATGCTGAAGAAAGAAAAATACATAGATCAATGAAAGAGAATACAAAATTCAGAAAGAGACCCATACCACACTTAAATTGTCAGTTAATTTTTGGCAAAGGCATGAAAGCAATTCAATATCATTACCTCCAAAATGATATTATAACAACTGAATATATAGGAAAAATGAACTTTGACATCTAATTGACACCATACATAAAAAAGAAAAATGTCGAGATGAATAATAAACCAAAACATAAGATTTAAACCTATAAAATTTCTAGAATAAAACATAGGAGAATACCTTTTTTTACCTTGGCTTAGACAAAGTTTTCTTACACTGCAAACATTACCCTAAAAGAAAAAAATGTTAAATGGGCCTTATCAAAATGAAAAACTTCCACTCATTAATAGTCTCCATTAAGGTAAAGAATAGCTGAGCCACACACAGGAAGAAAATATTCATGTTACGTATCTCTGAGAAAGGACTTATACCCACAATATACAAATAACCCTATAATAACAATACAAACAGCCTCACTTAAAAATAGGAAAGAACTTTAACAACAGACACTTCACAATGGAAGAATACCAATCGTCACTAAGCAAATATGAAATATAAAAATATGTTCAACATCACTATTCATAATAGAAATAAAAATTAAAACAAAAATGAGATATCACTAGAAACCCTTAAGAATGAATACATTTAAAAAGGGCGACAACACCAAATGTTGATGAAGGTGTGGAACAACTGGAATTCTCATACATTGTTGGTGGGAATGTCAAATGATACCACCACTTTGGAAAAATGTCTCATGGTTTACTATAATATGAAACAAACACTTAATTATGGCATAACAATTCTAATCCTAGATCAAGAGAAATGAAATGATATGTCCAAAAATATTTGTACAGGAATATTGACGGCAGCTTTATGATAGCTCAAAACTGGAAGTAACACAAATGTCCATCAATAAGATAATGGGAACACAAATCATGGTATATTTGTACCATGGTTTACCATGCTACAATAGAGATATATCTTAAAAACATTAATTTGAGCAAAAGTAGACAGACACAAGAGAATACATACTGTATGGTTCCATTTATATGCAATTCTATAACAGGGTAAACTAAAGTCCAGTGATAGAAATGAGAACCATGGTTATCTCTGAAGATGGTGGTTCAGGAAAGGAAACATTTCTAGGAAAGGGCATGAGTAAATTTTTGAGATGATGGATTGTTCTGTATCTTGTATTTATTTGTCCAAACTCATTTTTCTGTATGTACATCATACCTCAAATTTAAAAAAGAAACTCAGATAACAACAGTAACTGTTTTGTAAGAGTATTGTGGGAATTAAATTAGCTAATACATGTGTATGTAAAATGATTACAATAGTGCCTTATAAATAGTAAGTAATAATTTATAAGCCTTAGAAATTGCTATTGTAGTTTATGTTGCTATTTCTAATGCTCCATTCACTTAATGTACTACTGTGTGGTTTTGCACAAATATTCAAGCCATGGGATATATTTAAGACCATTACAAATAATACCTCACATTGCATAGAATGAGACTTTCCTGGTGTTATATTATTTAGTTCTCTTAAAAAGGCATTGCAGCTGTTTCTACTCATGAAACCTCTTGACACTCCCTAAATTCTCTGTCTGTGGTTTCCCCACCAGCTGACTTCTAAATGACTACAAGTTTTCCTTTCCATTAAATTATCTAGAATTTTAAGTACAAGTAATTAATCTCTTGATCAAATGGTATAGAATTAGACTGCTTTGATTGTCCTGCCCCTCAAGGGATCTTAGGCTTCCACAGAACATAACATTTAAAGCACATTTAAACAGAACATAAGGTGGTTTAGAAAATGGTTTTGTGGTAATATCCTCAAAATCCATAGTGCAAAGCATTCATCTGATGAAATCAAACAAAAATAATCTTTTGCCTGAATTCTATAGGGAACTTCTTCATCTACACAGTACATGAGCACCAATGTTTCAGCTAAATGGTAGGGTGAAAATACCAGAGAGTTACTTCAAGTGACAAATAAGAAGCAAACATTACAGTGATGATGATACAAGGGGTAATTTATTTTTTAAAAGGAGTTTAGTTTTTTACCCCTCTGGCTTGGGAAGGAAGCATTCATGGCCAGATGCCAAAGAGTGAAATGTAAATGGTAAAATTGCCTGGTTGAAGATAACTTGTTTTTCACCTGTCTCTGACAGAGTCAGCCTCAGTCTAATATGATTACTTGGGTCTTATCTGTTTTCATAGAGATTTCACAGTTGAAAATAGTCTGTCCACTGTGCAAAGTGTGGGTACAATTTCTGGGACAGTGCTTATAAAACAGACAGTAGATCAGAATAAAGATCATAGGAAATTAAAAGACCAAAATAACTTATTAAATAAGAAAAAATAAAGCCACATTCTAACTTTAATTTGCTTGGGCATAATCGTTTCAACTTCTTTGAAAACTGGGTGTAATAAAATGTCCACCAGTTGGCTGGCAGTAGCCTCATTACCCCAATTTCATGTAATTTCTATGTTTGATCAAGCAAGGCTGAGTAACAGCTGGCCCAGACATTAGTCTTTGCTCTCGTTTTAGATAGAGAAGTTTGCAGGGTGCACAAGCAATTTTTTTTTTTCTCCATTGCCTGGACTATGGGCATTGTATTCTCTATTCATGGTCAAAGAACTTTTGAAGCTGGAGAGGGTATCAGATAAGCCATGCTATGAAAGGCTTTGTCAAGAGACAAAGTTATCAAGGCTTTCCACCACTGTGCCTTTTAGCACTTGGAATTGCTCTTCTTAAAGAAGAGATTTAGTTTAAAAAAACTTACTCTTTTCCCTCATAAATCCTGCATGTGTTGGTCCTCCCTGCTGCTGGGTCTGTGCCCCGGCTGTGGCCCTGCCCAGCACCTTGCCCTGGCTGGCTGCAGGGGTTCTGGCATGGGCGGGAGGACCTCATTTATCAAAAATCACACAAACACAGATTATTTTGTATACCAAAAACAATGAGTTTATCTAAAACACAGAGATTAAGACTCAACATTTTAACTCTGTAGTGGCAGGTTGACCATTTGAGCTCTGAATTTTTCTTGATATAATTTGCCCTTCAGTAAAAACTTGTCCGCAAGAATTGGCCGTCCTAGAAAACCTGGCATGCTTTTGGACCTTCCCATTTATACAAATACTTGCAAGTAGAGGAGCCATAAACCAACTGGCATGCCTGAAGAGGGTTGTTCTCCTTGTCTTTATTTTTAAAGGATTTATTTCTCATTCTTCTTTGAATGAATGAGAAAGACCAATTGCGATTAATTTGGGGAGGAAGAGGCAATGGAGAAGATCCTTTAGAATACATCTCCAAATAAAAATTGGGATCCAAACAACAAATTCCTGGGAAAAGAGCCAACAGCTCAGAATAAACTAAGGACCATCAGCTACTACTTTTCCTCACACTCCATACAAGTGGTATCAACCACCACTTTTCATCACACTCCAGACAAGCAGTATCACAATACAAAAACTTACCAGACAAGTGGTACAAAAACTCACAATCAAACACAAACAATATAGGGAATTCCCAACGCAATCTAAAATGCCAAGGCCTACCAATCAAATGGGAATTTTCATTTAACAGCCACTTCTCGTCTCACTCTAGACCATTCTCTCTGTCTCTCTCTCTCTTTTTTTTTTTTTGCTTACCTTTATAGTTTATTCATATGTGGAATGTTTTGAAATAAAATGACATTTTATAAAATATTTGAAAATGAATGTTGATATTAGCCATGACTATGATTTCCAGGGTGCTGGTGGGGATTATCTCACAAATCTCTCTTTTTGTGTCTAAACCCACATTCCTAGTTGTCTGTTGGCCATCTGTTCTTGGGTGTCTCCAGGACTCCTGGCCCAAATGGAACTTGTCATCTCATGGTTGCTCCAAACCTTCCCTTCCTCATCTCTCCACCTGCTTACTCAGCAGAGATGGCTTTAGATCATCTTTAATGCCTCTCCTCTCTGTCATATTCAACCAGTTGCCAAATCCTGTCATTTTCTATGTAGCATTGTCATTTTATAAGCAAGGAGAAAGGCAAGATAAGGTTAAAAAACTTGCAACGGTTGTAGAGCTAATAATCAACAAGGGTGGGATATACTATAAGTTCCAAAGTTTTTTCCCAGAGGGACTTTGAGATGGAGCTTGCTTACGTTGCAACAAAACTCACAAATAACAAACAGACAATACAGGGGATACAAAAATGCCAGGGCCTATGGAACATACGGGGATCCAAAGGGGACAAACGCCACCCCAAATGGCACCTCAGACGGTGCCTCAAATGCCCTACCACGGGGCTAGAAGGTTCACAAATGGGAATCTAAAGGGATAAATGCTACCTCAAATGGCTAGAAGGTTCGAAACCCTCCCCAAAGGGGTGGACTAATCTTTCTATTCTCTGGGAAACCCTCCGCAAATGGTGACCTAGTCCCCCATTCCCTGGGAACTGCAAATGAGCTCCAAATTCACAGCAGATTCTCTAGATCCACTCAACCTCATGACTTCTACCCCCCAAAGCCACCTCAAGACAAACGCCCTGATAGGCATGAATTTTCGTTAACTGTTCATCATTTTCTGAAAGCAATTTAGGCTGGTAGACTCTCTAGAGCCAGGAAAGTAACATCCTGGTGAGGAGGTGGAAGGAGACAAAGCTTCAGCCCTCTCCGCAGCACTGAGTCTGAGAGCAATTCCACCCACCATGGCAGGTATCCTTCAGGGCCACCAGGCGTAGTGTCCCAGACCAGTACGTAAGCAGGTGCAGTTGGAGATGCCAGCTCCTTTCTGTAGGGACTCACAGGCTTTTATCAACTGAATGACTCAAGGGAATCACAGAATCCTTTGTTTCCCCTTCATCACCACTTCTTAGCCTCCCCTCCTCCCTCTCACTTTTATCTAGAGATTACAGGAGACTACCTTTATTCCAAGTTGACCTCTTTAGGCCCCACCAGCTTTGTCATTTTTTCCGGTTTTTGTATTATACAACAGAGAGAGTTGGGAGGAAAAGAGGGATGTGCACCAAGGAATCTGTCTTTCTCAGATGCCTTATAATTTCATTCTCCTTCCTGAACCCCAGTTGGATACAATTAAATGTCCAGTGAATTCTGTTGCCACTGATTTAAAGTTAACAAACTTGGTTTATTTCATTTTGCCTATTATTATCTTGTTTCAGTTACTTTCTTGATTTGTGTCTCAGTCTCCTATTAAGGAGTAGTAAATCACTTAGTAGAGTGAAAAGGCAACCTGCATAATGGCAGAAAACATTTTCAAATCATGTATCTGATAAGGAGTTAATAACTAAAATGTACAAGAAGTTCCTACAATTTGATAGCAAAAAAACTAACAACCTAATTTTAAAATGGGCTAAGAATAGATATTTTTCCAAAGGTAATATACAAATGGCCAACAGGTATGTAAAAAGATGCTCGAAGTCTCTAATCATCAGGGAAATACAGATTAAAACCACAGTAAGATATCACTTCACACATGTTAGGATAGCTATTATCAAAAAACATAAAAAGTGAAGTATCCCAAGAATGGAAAAACAAACACCACATGCACTCACCATGAAATTGGAATTAACTGATCAACACTTAAGTGCACATATAGTAATAACAGTCATCAGGTGTTAGGCAGATGGGAGAGGGGAGGAGGGGATGAGTATATTCACAACTACTGGGCATGGTGCGCACTGTTTGGGGGATGGACACGCTTGTCACTCTGACTGGGGTGGGGAGCAAAGGCAATATATGTAACCTAAACATCTGTACCCTCATGATATTCTGAAAAAAAATTATAAAAAAAAAAGATAAAAAGTAATGAGTGTTGGTGAAGGTTTGGAGAAACTGGAACACTTGTACACTGTTGGTGGGAATATAAAATGGTGCAACCACTGTGAAAAACGGTAAGGAGGTTCTTCAAAAAATAAAAAATAGAACTACAAAGTGATTCAGCAATCTCACTTCTGGGTATGTTCCCCAAAGAATTAAAATTAGTATCTCAAAGAGATGTTAGTACATCCATGTTCATTGCAGCACCATTCATAATAGCCAAGAAGTTGAAACAAACTAAATGTCCATTGACAAAATGAATAGATTTTTTAAAAAATGTGATATATACATACAATGGAATATTTAGCCTTCAAAAATGATATGCAATATGCAGAAACATGGATGAAACTTCAGGACACTGTGCTAAGTGAAATAAGCCATAATTCATATGGAACTGTAGTTGCCAGGGACTGTTGGAGGGAAAATGGGGAGTTGCTAACCAGCTGATAAAAATTTTCAGTTATACAAGATAAGTAAGTTCTAGAGAGCTGCTGTACAACATTGTGCCTATAGATAATACTGTATTGTCCACTCAAAAATTTGTTAAGAGGATAGATCTCCTGTTAATTATTTTTACCACAATAGTAAAAAAGTAAAGTTAATGAAGTTTCTCTTTAGCTTTGTAAGTCTCCTCTGTAAGTTTAAAATAATATTTTCTTAAATTTTTATTTATACTTTATAAAATACTCTTTTATTCATTGTCTTATTTGATTTTTTCCTTTGTCTTATCTTTTATCAATCCACTTCCACTAATAGATAAGATCACATGTGGAAGGTTCATAGTGGTTGATTTCATTCTTCAATTTCTTTTTTGCTAACAAAACAACCTATATTCTTATTTTGCTAACAATAACAAGACATTCAAAGAAAGGAAAAGTAAGAAGAGAGAATGAAGAGCTCCTCCTATAATCCCTTCATTATCAAAACATATTCTAAGGAGTGGATCGGATGCCAGACACTTTGATGAATTTAAGCTGATACATTATCCTTCTCAAGGATATTTTCTGTGAAGTTTTATGCTTGACTGGAATCAAAGATTTGTCTCTACTAATGAAATTTATGACAGAAGACAATAAGTTGAATGATTATTTTGGGAATGCCTGCTGAACTGATTATAGACAGTCCCCAATTTCTAATGGTTTGACTTAATTTTTTGACTTTGCAATACTGTGATAAGGATACACATTCAGTAGAAACCATATTTCGAGTATCCATACAACTATTCTGTTTTTCACTTTCAGTACAGTCTTCAATTACATGAGACATTCCGCACTTTATTACAAAATAGGCTTTGTGTTAGGTGATTTTACCCAACTGTAGGCTAACGTTAGTGTTTGGGGCATATTTGAGGTAGGCTAGGCTAAGCTACATGATATTCGGTAGGTTAGGTATATTAAATGTGTTTTCGACTTATGATATTTTCAACCTATGGTGGGTTTATTGGGACATAACTCCATTGGAAGTCCAGGAGCATCTGTATATTCTGACCTACTTATAATAATAATAACCCAGAAGAAACATAATTGGTAGCTGAAGGTATCATTGCAATGGTACTTTCTTAAGTATAGGATCCTTCAGCCTTATGCTATGATTACTAAGCTAGCTGTGGTGAAGCCATAACCCTCTATAGACATTAAATATTGAATGATAGCATCCTTTTTATTAGCAATACAAGTCACTCTAAAGTCATATATATTTATATTTTCCATTGATGTGTTTGATCTTAACTGTGTAAACAAAATGTTCATAAGAATGGCTGTCATTCTTGATGAAAGGTTATTCTCATGATAACTGCATAGTGTCATTTTACTGAGAGGTGCCATAACTACCTTTGCTGATGTTTGTGTTTTATAGCCAATTTAATGCTTCATTGTAAATATGATTTTTTGGCCTGGAATTGCTTGTAAAGAATGACATCCTTGGTGTCTGGAGTTCATTGAGATCTTACGAGAGTTGGAGTAGTTGGGTGGTTTGTATTTCATGCCTGTCATAATTCAAGATCTGTGTAACATAGTTTTATTTTGAACTGGCTGGGAAAATATTCATGTTCTCACACAAGCATTCTTCCTGATAATGGCTCTGTTTAATAGTGTAAATCAGACATAAACTTATTGACATCCCAGGATAGTTTCAAAAAAATTTTACCTCCTGATATGTTTGAAGAAGAGGGAGGCATCAGTGGTCCTTTTTTCAAGGAGGTGCTCTGAAGTTCTCGAAACCATTATTTCCAGGTGTTTGCACACTAAACTGGAAGTGCTTCCTTTGTGGCCTCTCCAGCTGTAGCTGGCTATGCTATTTATTCATTCACTCAACAAAAATGTACTGAATGCATGCTGTGTGCCAAGCTCTATCCTGGCTCTTGAGGTTACAGCGGTGAACAAACCAAGTAGAAAACCCTGACTTTAAGTTGTCTGTTTTTAGCAGGGAGCGAGATTATAGGCAAGGTAAATAGTATGTCCGGTGTATTTGAGGAACAGTGAAAATGAGGCTGGAGTGCTGGAACTGAGCAAAGAAGGAGATAAGAGTAGGAGTTGAGGCAATGACAGGTGCTGGGATTAGGTACACATTAGGTACAGCCGTGTAGGCCATGGTTCAATCTCCTTTTACAATTCAAGAGAAACACTATCTGGGGCAAATAAGGAATTCAGTTTCCACTCTCAAAATATACTGCTGATGCTAGGAATGTTCCCTGCATACTAGGAGACACGACATATTTCTTCCCAGTTAGCACTGTGGGTTACCTTGTATTTCTTTTCCTAATGAAAACAAAGACTAATGGTTGCTTGGCATTGTGTCTAAATTTCTTAATAAAGATTAATTCCTGAGTAGTTACAATCTCCTTGTTTCTTTGCTATTTCTTTCGCATCCGCAAAGCAGAAAGCCGTTCCATCTGCCTCCTGGGAAGTACTATACAAGTAGTTATTGTGGCTATTCCTATATTATGTTGTTAACTCTACTGCCTCAGAGTCAGGGATTTATGGCTTTGACCAGCTTAATCTCAGTTTTGTATTTAAGATCATTCACATAGTGAGCACTCTACATGGCATTGAATGGAATTAATTCAATGAATACAGATGGTCTAATTCATCTCGATCTAATACTTCATTTAACTTGAAGACCAGTAGATGGGTTAGTTCCTATAATGTGTCGATGTGTGGGGATGATGCTTCTGAGAGGAAAAGCTAGAGGGGGTGGGGATCTCTACCTTTGCCTGCTAAAGCTCTCTCTTTTTAAAATGTTCACTTCCCCCTCCTGATTGCTTCCCACTATTATTTAATTACTGTATTTGTTAGGGATGTGTTTTTCTACTAAAACATAATCACCACAAAGAAAGGAACCATGACTATTTTACAGTCAATCATTCTATCACCAGTGCTTAATGTGGTGCCAGGTCCATTGTAGGCACTCAAAATATTTATTAAATGAATTAATTCATGAATTTAAATATTAATATAATGCATTCCCTTTGTGTTCTTCTGACCTCCCTCCAAAATTTTCACCCTGGGAACCCAATTTGGGATGTTCTGCTTCTTGAGGAAATTAGTTAACTCTTAAAACAGTATAAAACTGGGATAAATAAGGATGCCATCAACATATAGACTTTGGGTTGTGGTTCCTTGAAAAATTCCATGGAAGGATT
>RJWJ010046498.1:0-11231 GCA_004363605.1 Indri indri | reverse complement strand
TCAACCCAGGGTGTGGAGACCAGAGCCTGCAGGCAAGAGATGGGAGCTGGAGGGGCCTGTGACAAGGGCAGGGCAGGGAAGAAGGGAGCTGGTCCGAGTGGAAGTCAAGAGGACTTGGAAAGGCCCTGATGCTAGGTTTTTTAAACCAGAGCTTCAAGAAGATTGGGACTCTCCTAAAATCAAATGCAAATTTTGTATGTTCACACATTAGGGTTCACAACCTCACACATCCCCTCCTCCAGCCTTGACTAGATTCTCATGGTGGGGGTGGGGGGGTTAAACAAAGAAGACCCACTGTCCAAAACTGTCCCCAACAAAGGACAAATATTTGTATAATGTGGTGCAGCAGCTTTTCTGGAGCCTTGAAAGCCAGGGCTCCTGTCCCCCAAGTCTAGGAGAAAGTCATTGGGTTTCCCCACCAGGAGGGGTGTGGGCAGAGTCGAGGCTGCCTTGCATACCACGTCCAAGTGTGCGGGCTCTGTTCCTTAGGAAGTCAGAGAATACACTTTGACCCTAACAGTTCTCAGGGACTGCCTATGGTCCTGAAGCTCCTGCTTCAAGCAAATTTCACACCTGTGGATAAACGATAGTCTGTGTTTCAACCATGCAGGACCTATGAAGAGAGAGTTTTAAAAAATAATTAAATGGGTAATTTGACTCTTGCTCCTTTCTTCCCATCTGTGTTCACCAAAGATACATAAAACCTAATTAATCGCACTTTGCTCTGGACCAAACCATCTGCCATTTCAAGCTTGGATGTCTCCCTGACCCCTTTTCCCTAACTCAGTTCCAGAGGGTGGGCCCTATTGCTGGCCTTTTCTGGAAAGATCTTCTTCAAGAAGCCTGGCATCTTCCCCTTGGACAGAGATCAATCCATAATAGTCTTGTTCCAATTCACTCCACTGCTTAGAAAGGACCCCCCAAGTCTAGGGACTGCGTTTAAGTAGAGTAACGCCTCATTTATCTGGGCATCGTTAGAATTTACGCAAACTAACTAGATAACTGAAACCCATCCTTCCAGGGGCCAAAATCACTTTTTCAAAAAATGAATCATTTTTAGTAGACATTTTTCAAAAACGCATTATACACTCTCCTTCTTCCTTAAACGGAGGCTACCGATCATCATTTCACAGAGCTGTAATCTGTTTCCGCACCTGCGTGGTGGTTGCTCTGACCTCTCTTTTCATGTCGGAGGTTGGCTTCCCCTTCTCTTGCTGTCTGGGTATCCATCTCTAAGAGTCTTGCTGTCTTTCTTCTGCTGGGCTGTTTCTGCAAGTGCTGCTGTCAGCGTTGGGAGCTGTCTGACCCTCCTCCTGAGCCGGTATGTTTGAGATGAGTTAGTGAGGTCCTCAATGATGTCTTGAAGGATCTGGTGTGAGGCTTAACAGAGGCAGGACTTTGTGATATATGTTTGGGGTGAGGGTGGTCAGGAGCTTTTTGGATTATTAAATTGGATGTTTCTACCTTATTGAACTGATAGTTACAGGTACTATGGAAACATCTACTATTTGGGGGATGCCACCACACATTAAAACCTTCAGCCATTTCTGCTGTGCCTGGGCAGTGGGATGTCATGGAAGAAAAGAGAAGAAAGGAGAGTGTAGTTTGCTGAACATTTACTCTGTGGCAAGCACTCTGCTAGGGCTGTTCACTTCCTGTTTCATTTGCTTCTCACCATGACCCAGAGATGCAGAGATGATCATCCCTATGTATCATCCCTATTTACTGATGAGAAAACAGAGGCTTAAAGATGTTAATTAGGAAGTCACTGAATCAAGATGTCAGCTCACACCTGTCTGATATTAAACCCATTGTCTTTTATACTCATTATCCCTTAAAAAATGGAACTCTTTTTAATTAATAAAATTGTATGTGAAACCTTGATATATAAGAGATAATGGTAGGGATGCTCCTGTTGAAAGCCTAAGCTGTTCTGGGATGCAAGGCTCTATTGGAATCCCAGGGCCCCGTGGAACCCAGATTGAAAACCACAATAATCAGGTCCTTCCATTTATTCAGGGCCGCGCCATGGTAATACCTTATGGATTGGGAGTTCCGAGGGAACTACACAAAATTTTCTCTGATCATGTCCAAAAAAAGGGAAAGCCTAGACAGACTTTCTCCAGAGAGATCTATAAATGAGCTGTCCATCTCAATTCAAGCCCTCTGCCCTCTCTGGGCTCTCACCTCACTCAGCTTAAAAGATCTCTTTGACATGTGATCACATTTGGTTGCTCGAGGTTGCAGACCTGGACAGACCATTCCCTGGGTAATTCACTGCTGGTGGATGAGGGTTCAGCACCCTGGGAACCTAAGTTTTCTCCTTCTAGATGCTTCCTGCAATCACCCTCTACCCCTTCTTCACAAGCTGTGCTCAGTTGGTCAGGGAGCAGGAATTATTTTATCAGGCTGGCATCTACGATGTCTAAGATGTATGGCAATCCCACACTGAGACTCAGCACTAAAGGACACAGCAGGCCTGGAGGGGTACAACAGTGACCTCAATAAGCAGATTTGGACACAGAATTGGTTGTGGCTATGGCATGGGTTAACACGAAGAGGCAGTTAGTAAGGAGCACGTTTGAGTTTGGGTTCTAAGTCCAGAGAAATAGGATTTTAATTCTGCCCCTGCTACTTTCAGTCCTATGACCTAGGCAAGTGCTTTAATCTCTCTAAGCCTGAGTGTTCTGAGCTGCAAAATGGGTATAAAAATATCTCCCTCATGGGGTTGCATAGATGTTACGTGGATGGATGCATACAGGGTGTTTGGCACAGTGCCTGGCAGTAAAAAATTAGTAACTGTTAGTTGTTGCTGTTATTATTATCATTAATCATTACATAATCAGGCAAGAAATCCGAGGAATGAGAAGTAAGCCAAAACAATGTAAAGAGCACTGAGGGCTTGGTCATAATGATTAAACTAATTTAATGATGATTAGTGCAATGGTCTGAATTTTATTAGGGGACCCCAGGCCTGTCGTTTGCTCTCCAAGCAGAGATACTAAGTTGCTGGGCATGTGAATTTGGACACAGGGGGGAGGTTAAGGTGGCCTCAGTATGTAGATTGTATTAAGCCATGGGGACAGACAAATCTCATTTCATGAGAAAGAGGGGATGTCGTTCTGTAGAAGAATGAGCTTTAAAAAGAGAGAGGAAGAGAAGAGGTGGAGAGGGGAAGGCTGGGAAGGGAGGCTGCACATGGTATCATGAGGTTGTTGGGACCTTGACAGGAGCAGTTGTATGGGGAGAATGGGCAACAATGCCGGTTTGGTGGGCTACGGAGAGAAGGGGGGTGAAGGAGTCACCACGACCAGTACAGACAACTCGTTCACAATGTTTTGCTGAGATCTCTCCCCGAGGACTGGAATGGGTGGAGTTCCTGTCAGTAAGCGCTGAGAAGGGAGAGGGGTGGCCGACTCCTCAGACCCCTCAGCTGGTGAGGCATCCTACTGGTGGATTCCACTTGGAGGTGAGAAATAAATGTAAAGCCCCCAAAGGGTACAGGAGTCACTCTCTGTAATTGCCATGTGGCTGGAATAAAGGAAATGGAGTATTGGGGACAGTACTGCTGGCGCAGAATATTCCATTCCACCCATCGTGCTGCATGAGCCATGGTCTTCGTCAGATAGGGGATTGCCTGGACCCCTGGGACACGCGTCTGCCCTGGAGTTCAGGACCACACCCCGTCTGGTCTTACTGCCAAGTACCCTGGGACGGGTGGCCTGGGATGAATCAGACAGCTAATTAGCACTCTTTCCCCATCTAAAAGGAGCCAGAGACACATAAATTGCTCCCAAGAGGGAGGGAAGGAGGCAGAGAAATGGGAGGTAGGAAAACCAACAGTGGTTACATCAGAAAAACAACATCATCCAAACAGCCTCCCATCCCATATCGGTGTTCTTCCTCCAGGGGGAGTGGAGAGGGAGCTGGGACCCTGGGGACCCCTGAGGTAAGACACCCGTGTTGGCGCCTCATTATCAGCATGACTGACGCCACATCCCCGCCCGTGTGGGTCCAGAGTTGCTGTCCACGTGGTTAGTTTGGTGTCTAACATTGCTGCTGTTTCCTGCCACACAGTCCTGGAAATGTATTACAGAATGTCAACTTCCAGCTCTGTCAGCAAACTGAGGTGTTTGCCTGGGACGAGTTACACTGAGGCAGCGGCCAGTCCTGCACTAAAGTGGGGGATGAAAAAACCTACAGAATTCACCAGCATAGTGTTTTAGGGAAGAGAGCAATAGGAAAAATTCTGGAGAGTTAGAGTATAATCATGGTCCTGCCATGAATTGGCTGCATGATCCTGGATCAATCACTTTACTTCTTAGGGGCTGAGAAACATGAAAGTCTGGGCTACCAAATATCTCTAACATTCAGAAATCTGTGAGTTCAGCATCCTTCCAACCAAATTGTTTCTGGTTCTTCATGGAGGCAGGCCTCTTATTTTCAATATTCACTTTACCCTGACTTTTGAGAGCCTAGCACTCCTGTTCATCTCAGTTCTGTGTGCGCAGAGATAGTGAGAAAAAAAACTGGAGGTGGGCAGATGAGCAAAGTAATTATTTATCTAAAAAATGGGGAAGGAAGTCTTAAGTCTGGAATTGAAGACAAATGCCCACAATGAGCACGTCTAGTGCCCACATCTTATTTTTTAATATTATTCTCCAATAAAAAGAACGAGGATTCTATGGAGAAATGGCTGATTCTAGGACCGGGGTAGGGAATATACAAGGTGAGCCCAAAGCATCTTGTAGTGTCAGAAAGTAAGGAAGTGCACACACACACACACATGCACGCACACACATACACACACACACACGCCTGATGGGGCTATGTCAAAGGGACACAGAAACCAACTGAAATATCTCCCAATGGGCAAACGTGGAAGAATTTGAGCAAGAAAACAAATAAAGGAATATTAGATCATAAGCCAACACATATAAAATAAGAATTCATGGGCCTATACCGATATAAATAAAGATTGAATACATACATGTATACCTTATAAATGGGGGAGAAAAGACAAATCTCTTGTGCAGAATTCCAAACCGTTTACGTGATACTCTGCCTTCAAGGAGGGGGACCACATCTCCCCACTCTGTAATTGTGGGCTGCATGTAGTGATTTTCTTCAAAAGAGTACAGTATGGACAGTGTGGAGAAAGAGTAACTTTAGAATGGAGAACCCTGATAAATACTTCAGACAGACGATCAAGGTCAACATCAACGGTGGTAAGTCATGTTGACAGTATATATTCTTGATACCATGCAATGAAGATGGCACCTTACCTCTGTGGTCTTCCTTCCAAAACCCATTACCCCAGTCTAACCATGAGTAAAACATCAGACAAACCCCAACTGAGGCACGTTCTGAAAAATATCTAACCAGTGCTCCTCAAAACCGTCAAGTTTATGAAAAACAAGGGAAGTCTGAGAAACTATCACAGCCAAGAGTAGCCTAAGATGACATGACAACCAGAGGAAATGTGGCATCTTGCGGCGGGGGGGGGGGGGGGTGGGGATCTTGGAACAGAAAAAGGGCATTAGGTAAGAACTAAGGAAATCTGAATAAGCTATAAACTTCAGTTAATAACAATGTGTCATTGTTTGTTCTTTCATTGTAACAAATGAACCAAACTAATGTAAAAATGTTAACAATAGGGGAAACTGGACGCCAAGTACAGAGGAAACTCTATACTATCTTCACAATTTTCCTGTGACTCTAAAACTGTTCTAAATAATAAAGTTCATTTTTTTAAACCCAAATCATGTGTTTCTAATTAAATCATTCGACCGGTTCAAGCCTGAGTAGAGTTGCTTTGTAATTTTAAAACTGTGTTTGAGTAAAGAATGGTGGTGGACACTGCCAAAGCCTCCCTAGTTTCTGTAATACCTTCTTTATGGACAGAATAGCATTTTTTACTCAGGAGGACAATGTGTGCAGCTAAAAGTATTCATTTCCTCTCATTCTCTTGCAGCAAGGGGTGGCCATGGGCAGAGTTCTGGTCGATGAGATGCGGGTGGAGAAACCTCTAGGAAGAGCTCACCTTGAATCAAAAGGGAAATCTTCATTTTTCCAGTTGTCCTTCCCCCTTCGTCCTTCCTGTGGCTTGGATATGTGGTCTGGAGATGGAATAATTGTCTTGAGCCCATGACACAACAGCATTCCATCCACACATATGGTGGCAGAACAGAAAGATAGAGACACCTGTGTCCCTGGTGGCATTGTGGAGAGGCTGCAAAAGCCCCGGACTGCCCACCACTAAGCTCCCTATTAAGTGACTCATACAAACCTCCATTTAAAAAAAATGCTGCCGTAATTGGGATTTCTGTTATCTGTAACCAAATATAAAATTACCAATACTGGAACCAAGTCTTAGGTAAGATGAAAAGAAAGTCAATAAAAGACAAACAGATGCACTAGCCAGATTCAGTAGCAAGGATGCCAAAAAAATGCAGCCAAGACCTCAGGAGAGAAAATCAGGTTTTAGAACTAAGAACAACAGAAATAACATGAACTATTGAGCATCACTATTTTTTTTATATTTCTCAAAGCAACATTTATTTATTGACAAGTAAGATTATATGTAATTATCATGTACAACATATTTTGACATATTATATATACATATGTGTATACACACACACATTGTGGAATGGTTAAATCTAGCTAATTAACAAATGCATTACCTCACAGAGTTACATTTTTGTAGTGAGGACACTTAACATCCACTCATTGAGCATTATTATTCAGTTTTTTTTAAACTATCGAGTATTTTACACCTGAGGCTTTTGAAAATAAGTTTATTTAACCCACGCATCAAGCCAGTGTGGCGTGTGTATGAATCATTATCTTTGTTGAGAGATGGGAATATTCAGGCACAGAGAGGTAAAGTAAACTTTCCCAAGGTCACAACTTACGTAAGGGGCAGAGCTAGGAATGGAATGCAGGTCATCTTGCCAAGGCCAGCAGGTGACCCTCTGTAACTCTTGTGAGCTCAAGTGTATAATATTGGGTGGGGCAAGAAATGGATTGGTAAAGAAACCAGAGATTGAAGAGAGAAGCTGGGACAAGGCTCAATGTCACCTGGGGCCCTGGGACGAGAGAGGGCCAAACATTCTGGTCATGCCACAAGAGAGCAAACAGGAAACTTGGGGTTCAGGAGACCATGGCGAAAGAGTATCTACATATAACTGGCATATGGTAATTCCCAAAGACCTGGCATTAGGACATCAGGCAACAATCCTGTGAGTGGCAGATATTGGAAGAGAAAGTCCAGACTTTTTGAGATTTGTATGAAAAAATTGAGCATAATTGCCTGTTGTTAAAAATTCAACAAGCATTTTTTAAACATACACTGTGAGAGAAGCATCCTGTTAGGCAAGGTGAGGCCAACAACAATAGCTAAAGCACAGTGTGACCTGCTCCCTAGGCAGTCTCAGGTAATTGGGAGAAACCAAGTGATATATACATAGCTTTATATTTGGAATTGCTTTCAATGACAAATAAGGGGTTTTACGTTTTTCCTGAAGTAAGGGGTGAGCCCAGGGTTGGAATGTCTTTAGGATCTCAGTATCTTTCTGTGTTTTCATTCAGAAATAGGATGAGCTTGTTGCCTCAAGACAGCTGCTGTACCTCTGTCTGTGCCACAGGCAGGAGCAAGGCAGAGGGCACAGCAGCTGTGTCTACCCCTCCTCTTTGAGGGAGCTTTCCCGGAAGTCTTACGCTGCAACTTCCTCTCACAGTCGTTGGCAAAAGTTGTGTTGTGCGGACTTTCCTATCCACAAGGCAAGCTGGGCAATGTGCCCATCTGACACCCCAAACAAAATCTGAGTTTTGTTAATATAGTTGAGGGAAGAAGAACAGATACGAGGCGAGTGACTAGCACACTCTGCTACAACCTCTAATACAAGGGGAGGAACCAATTTTCCCCACATCGAGACATTGTCTTTTGGTAAATTGATTTTTAACCAATTGAACAGAGTCAACACAGGCTGACTATATTAAGAACTATTATAGAGGTAATAAAAACGAACTAAAATGTCATTCCACAGTGTAGCCTTGCCCAAACACCGTACCTAAAGGCACTATCTACCATGTATCCTTATTTTATTCTTTCTTATCTGTGCCAAACCTTATCTCGGTGGTTTATTTGTTCACATGTGTATCGTAAGTTCCTTGAGGGATGCTGCCTGTCTTGTTTACCTCTGTGCTAGAACACAGTAGGCACTGAGTAAATATTTGTTGACCAACAATTTTATCAAACGTATATTATGTGCAAGGTGTTATTCTTTACTTGGATTATTTTATTTAATCTTACTATCATCCTATGAGGACCAAATTAATATCAGTCTTATTTTACAGAGAAGGAAACATTGTCATAAAGGTTTAGTTCTTTGTTCAAGGGCACACAGCAAGTGTATGGGGGAGCTGGGTCTGACACCCCCACAGCCGGGCCACCCATTACCACACTATGCACTGGGGAAGTACACATCAGAAAGACCAATTCCACTCTCAGAGCACCCCAAATGCCGAGGACCTGCCACTCTGGCTCGACCTTAAAGAGTGAGTAGGAGTTTGACAGCTGGCCTTAGCAAGGACTGGGTAGGAAAGTGGGGATAGGTAAAACCAGAAACGAGAGATGGGTCAGATTTGAAAACTAAGCTGAGAAATATCAATTCTGTTTTTCACGTAGACACTGGAGAACCTTCCGAGGTTTTCTAAGCCTGTGGGTAATATGATTAGATCTGTTTTGGAGCAATAGCACTCTGGCAGCATTAAGGAGCCCAGGTGTGAAAGGATTAGGCTAGAGGCAGGGAGAACGATTGCGGTCGTAAGAAAATAGTCAGGAGAGAATCAATAGAGCCTAAACCTGGATGGCTATACCTGGAATGGAGAGAAGAGGATGTGTCCACAGTTGTTATGGACACAGAATCAAAAACCTTTGGGACTGATGGCAGGAGATGGAGTGGACACAGATGAGGTCAGGCTGTTAGAAGAAGTGGATGGAGGAAGGACAGGGGGAAAGGCTGTGTCCAAAGCCAAAGAGACGTGACCTCGTGATCTTCTTGTTTGATGCCTGCTGACCCAACAGGAGGCAAATTCAGGAAGACACCTGATAATTTAGAGAATCCGAGGTCCCCTTTTAACCTTTGACTGGTGGTACCCTAGTCTTCTGTCTGCAAGATCTGTATCAGAATCCTGGGGACATGAGCTGGAGATCTAGGCCTCAGAACAGAGAAGTCTCCCAGGGGACCTGCTGCCCAGCAAGCAGAGACCTCCTCTCTTCTGTACCAGAGGCCAGCGGAAGAGGATGTTGCTATCAGTCACCCCCAGGATTTGAGGGGACTTTACTCTCCTGGCATTTTTAGGGTCTAAAATGCCTGGATTGAAGCTGTGCTGACTCTGAGGGCAGTAAAAGTGGACAGACCAGGCAGGTAAGGGCTTTATCCATTGTAGGATGTATTATTAAATAGATCAGACCCTAAAGAAAGTCCTAAGAAAATTTAGAATGCATATGCCCAGAAATGATGTAAAACTTCATCCTGGCAGGTGTAGCAAATGAGGAATAAAACTTACTACTGCCTGGGAAACCTACCTGTTGTGATGCTGCCCGTCTTCCCCCTTGCTCATTACACCTTGGCCTCCTTTCTGTCCTCAGTCTCAAAAGAAGGTGTATTCCCTTCCCAGGGCTTGCCCCTGCTTTCTGTCTTCCCTTCCCCCAAACCCAGCCTTCTGTTCTGCAGGTCTTAGCTCTGATGCCATCTCAGAGAAGCTCCCCTGATCACCCAGGCTGATGTTGCTGTCCGTGCATGGCCCACCCCCAGTCACTCTGAATATATTTTCCTAATTTAGTTAGTATTAATTTACTTCTTGCATTGTCTATCTCGCCCAGGACAATAAGCTCTGAGAGAACGGGGGACACTGCTGTCTCGTTTGCGACATTTCTGCAGCACCTAGGGCGTTTCCTGGCCCACCACCGTAGGTGCTCAATACATACTTGCGGGATGGAGATGAACTGCCATTCAAGGAAGCATCAGGTGTTTCTCACCTTGCTCGTGTCTTCGTGCCCTCTTTCCAAACAGGGCCACAGCTGGAATTCCACTCTTCTGAGGACGAAGAAATATGGATTACCGCCTCCCTACTCCGCCCCTCCCTCCACCTCCACCTGTGGTCAGGCAGGAAGTGCGGGTGACTTTTGGACATCCAGTGTGCCTCAGAGGAGAGGCGTTCTCAGGTGGCTCCTCAGCAGACAGGACTCTGTGGCTGGGCGGGAAGCTGGTCCGTTGCAGAATGAGGGCGAGGCGGTCTGTCTGTGCGTTTCGACATGAACCAGACGGGGAATGTCATCATGCGTAAATCAAGCGCCAGTTCTGTCGAGTGGGCCATCAGGATCTCTGCATTGCTCTAGAGGACCCAGAGCCTCTGTCACTCTCCACTCTGCCCAGAGAGACTGCAAGCCAGCGTGGGGGGCAGGTGCATGCCAGGAATCTGATCAATATTCAGCTTAGGCAGCGTAGGGGCCTCATTAGTTTTAATGAATTAGCAGTTTGGAAATGGAGGGGCCGATGTTACAGCTAGTGAGTGGGGATCAGCTGCCTTCGTGTATGCGCAAGTGAAGAGTGATCTTCTTTCATTTTTGTGCCTCCTCCCAGGTGTGGAAGCCTGCAATGCCTCTAAATGCTAGAATCAAAGGCCTCTGCTTTTTCTTCCCTAACCCAATCTCCGAGCTGTTTATAGACCAAAATCACAGCGATTTTTGAGTCGATGCTGGAAGGAATCATCCCAGGTGAAAACTCTGCTGTCTGGTGTAGAACACAGATGCTGGTGACCCCAGCACCTGGTGCCGCTCTGTCTGTCCTCCTGCCGCCCCAAATCCTGACCCCGCAAACTAGACAGCTGCCCGTCGGGTGGGAGCGGCTTGACTGCCCTTGTCAGGAATGTGGACAGAAAATTCCTCTGTGGCAAAAACTGCCTGAGGGGGAGGAAATCAATAACTGGTGAAAGTAAAGGATTCTTTATCTGTGAACTCATGTCCCTTTCAAAATAGGAGGTTCCACTGCGGGTGGGAAGTTGTCACTGCGTTGTGAAAGCAGTTTTGTTAAAGAAAAAAGGAGGAGAGCGACAGAAACAGAGTCGGTCAGAGGGGCGGCTAGGCAGAGACAGACCCACAACAGAGAGAAAGGAACAAAGAGGCCCAAAATACGCACAGACAGGCAGCCTGTGGCTTTGAG